>JABASF010002595.1:0-13916 GCA_019776145.1 Harlomillsia oculata
TGTCAAAACCCGCTAATCAAAACGGTGGTTTGTATTGATCGTTGACTTTGTTCATCTTTTCAATATTGTTCACACTCGTAATTTCTTTTGTAGCAACCTGACATTTGCATTTTCAGCATACCTCATTCCCATTTGTCTTCCCGTGAACAAAAGTGAAGTGGACGAAATCCAAAAGAATACAAGCTCAATGGTAGTTGCTGGTTGGGGCCCGAATCTTTTGAATCACCCAGGTATGTTCATTTATGCGTCACAATGTCATAATTTGATTAGGTTTTGTTAAAAAGAAGACGGTTAAATTGTTTTTTAGAAACAAGCAAGAAGTCTCCTGCTGTTCTAAGAGATGCCATTATGTCGATTGTCCCTAACGAAAAATGCCGTCTGTACTTCGGAAATAGGAAAACATTGAGACCCGGATTATTCTGCGCTAAGATGAAAGTTGGAGGAGCCAAGTTCTGCTTATTAGACAGTGGCAGCCCAATGACACAAACAATTAAAGCTCTACGGTGGACAAAACAGGACAGAACTTTTCAATACGGAATTGCAACTCGGATGCGTCCACAGAGTAATAAATGCAGTAAAATTCAGGATCAGTATGCTGTGTTCACTAACGTGGCATACTACAGCAAATGGATTCTGAGTCATTTGAAAAATACCTAATAAAATTTAAAATTGTACTATACTTTGAATGCAATCAATCGCTTACATTTACATTAATGTTTTCCGATTTAAAAATAAATCATACTGATTGACTTTATTGCCATTAGTACCATGACATGACGGATTTTTGAATAAATTATTACTATGAATTTTCAAAGGTCGAATGAATCGCTGTGAAATAACTGTATTCCAGTTTGTGAATTGTGAGCTAAGGGAAGAATGATGACTATGATGACCGACATACTGAAAAATGAGTTGTTCGGTGAGTGAGAGTACTTCTGATGATGATTAACATGATTATGGTGAAAATGATGGGGATGTCCATGGTCAATGGTGATCATGGCCCTTGTGATGTTTATCTGACTTCGGGCATCGACCAAATTCGTCTTCCTGTCGGAATCACAAAATAAGTTTATAAGATGGTTACATGAGATGCTAGCAAATGTCGAATGTCAATCACAATAGTCACGAGGTCACATTCTACTTACCATGCAAAGTGGTCGAGGGCCACACTCGTTGTTCCCTTCAAAGTCATAGCCACCACCACAAGCGTCATCGTCCTTGCTAGGTTTATCGTGTCCATGTCCATGTCCATGCCCATGCCCATGCCCATGCCCATGCCCATGTCCATGTCCATGTCCATGTCCATGTCCATGCCCATGTCCATGTCCATGTTCATCACCATCATCTTCTTCATCTTCATGTCCATGTCCTAGCTTGAGTTTACGTTTTATCTCGTCTAGTTTAGGTTCGGTCGCTGCTAGGCCTTCGTGTCTCAATTTTGACTCTCTCATGTAATCCCAAGCGATGTCAGCTCCTGATTGTCCAACTCCACAAATGTAAGCTGGATCCGGTGCTGGACAGGAATCATCCTTTGGTTGTTCCTCTGCCACTGCACATTGGGGAACAACTGGCGGCGGTTTTGGTTTTCCACACTTGGCGTCAACCGAGTTCGTGTCCATTGCTCGAGACATTGTGAGTTCGGAGAACAATACAACGAAATCTATTTCAATTTACTGAGAATTTGGTAGAATTTGAATCCTTTCCACTGCACTGCAAGCAATCACGAATACAAACTGAACAATCTGAAATTATCTCCTTCCTTCAGCATTTTATGGTTTATAAAGTTTCAAATCGTCCATGGTAACTGAGATGATACGTTCAAATTACAGTGTAAAATTCTTGTAAAAAGTCAATCGCATTTTACTTATTCATTTACATTGTTAGTTTTTGGTTAATAAAAAATTAAATGAAAAAATCTATACACTTTATTTTATTATACTATACTCAACGCGCACTTTATACAATACATTTTCACTACCAAACTTTACATTTTCTTATCGGGTTCATGGCGCTTCCAATTGGACACTGGAAATCGTTGGCGAATTCATCCATATTCGCAAAAGTTCCTTTCACACGGAATTCTCCAGGAAGATGAACTGCCATCATCGCTTTTTGCATGAGGACTTCTGGACGATGATTACTGCACCAATTATTAGCTGCGCTAATCCACAACAGTTGTTCTGGAGTGTATTTTAAACCTGGGAGTTTCTAAAAAATCCAAGCGGGAGTTGACTTTTTAGACTACTATTAATTAGTTGGTAAATGTGCTTCAATATATTGTACCTTCTCAGGACCGTTTTGCGATTCCCATTGCTTGTAAGCTGAATAAGCATACTTCATCCCTCCGTTATCAGCAATGTTCTCTCCTTGCGAGACTACACCGTTTAGCTTAATTAAAATTAAAAAATTAATTAATTTCACAATAATTGCTTTTCGAATTAAAATGATAGTATGATTTGCTGAACTTACTGGCATGTTTTGCCCGGACCTTGGATCAGGCAGAGTGAACTGGCTATATTGTCCCACGATGCATTGAGCTTTGTGCAAAAATGACCTTTGCGTTTCATGATCCCACCATTCCTGCAGTTTTCCGTCTTTATCAAACCTTCGTCCCTATTAGAAAATCATAGGATCTTTGAACTTGATTGATTGATTTAAAATTTAATGTAATTAACATTCATTAATTCATTATATTGATTTCAGTATTACCGTGTCATCAAACCCGTGAGTTATCTCATGCCCTACAACCCATCCAATAGCACCAAAATTCATGTAATTTGGTCGTTTGTTGTTGAAGAAGTTGCCTTGCAATATTCCGGCGAAAAACTCTATTGTATAACATTTAAATAATAATTATTAGACTTTTTCATTACATTAAAATGAAGTCAACAACAGCAACTGTCATTCGTGATTAGGAATTTACGTATGGAATTTTGTATGGGTGAATACGCTGCATTGGCCACAGCAGCTTTACCCCAAGTCACCCAATCATCTTTTTCATTAAATTTACGAAGTCGTCTCATTGAGAGATTTAAAGCTGCTTTCGTCAGTCTTAGGATATTTGAAATGTAGTTGCCTTCAGTAAATTCTAACTGTATATTGAATTAACATTCGGTATTAGTCATTACATGTCCATGAAATGTTGACTGAATTGCATTGTAATGCGTAACAGACTTACATCAGAATAAAATTCGGTGAGTTTGTTGTCATCCAAAAGTTCTTTCGGGTACCCGATAAACGTTAGCATATCAGCCGCTTTCTCCAAAGCCTTCATTCTGAAATTCCGATTATGGTTAATGTGGAAAATTCCAATTTACTCATTAATTAATGGGTAACTATGTTGCATTATTCTAGTGATTATACCTTGTCATTCCATCCATCCATTCAGTCTGATTGAGCCCATGAATGAAGCTTTTCTTAACGTAGCTTACAATTTCTTTGACTTTCTCTTTGGCGGATGGATCAAAATGCTTTCTCACGTACATGGCACCCACAGCATGCGCCATCGTTCCCGATACCACGGAAGTGCATTCAGTGGAACGTTTCATCCGTTCCCCTTGTCCAGTCACGACTTTCATGTAGTTCAAACTGAGGTCACGAGTGCTTCGATTTAAATAAGGAATCAAAGATGCAGCCGCACGCCATAAATAATAGTTCGCCAACACTCTGCAAGGAATGACAATGAAGTAATTGATATAATAATTAATAAATATCAACTGTGTATGATATCAATTATGAATACCTTTTCTCTGTCTTTTGAACGAGATCCAATAGTAGGTTAAGTTGACTAGCGTCGGACAGAATGACTCTTTCGTTCAGTTCCACTTGAACATCGGTTGGAACCATTCTTTTCAATAGTGGAAGCCAAGGAATGGTTGGAAACATGTGGTACAAACCGGAAATGTTCACTGGATTGTAAAATCTCATCGGGTCGCGTTTTAATTCCCGTGGAATTGAGATCTGGTTAATTAGATGTAACATAGAAATAATCAAAGGAGTGTAGACTAATTAAAATTAGGAAGTAGTTAGTTCTTCTTACATTTGAAAGTTGTCTCTCAAATTCCAAGACTTTGCCCATTTCTTTTCTTGCATTGTCTATATGTGCCCCAAGAGCGACAGCAACATCAACCTGGTATTTGTGATACGCATTAACCAAAGGCGGAATGGCCCATTGTTCTCTCCCCAATCCAATCATGGGTTCATCAATTGAAAGCACGTTCTTAGAGCTATCCTTCAAGTCGGGTACAATTCTAATCCCAAAGAAAACATCCGTTGACAATCCCAACGACCGAAACTGCATCATTAGCTTCAACCAATGGAAGCTTCGTCCCGCGGCGGGATTCCACCGATCCCAATGAACAACTGGCCAACCCCCAAGTCGGTTTAGGATAGCTTGTACTGGTTCCAGGCCTTTGGACTCAATGGCATCTTCATCCATGCAAGAACGGTACAAGGTTCGGACTAGACTGAATGGACGTGGCTCTTTCAAATCAATGGACCTATCTTGAACAAGAACTTGAATCTGGTCTAGAAGATCATCTTGTATGGTTGACAGCGGTGTGATTTCAGCCTTGTCTGCAGGAATTACAGTTTTTGCACGAAATCCGCCACATGCAAAAGAATAAAAGTCACTGCAAGGATCAACCGATTCGTCCATGTTGAATCGAAGCTTTGCTGCCGCTTGAAAGCAAGCTGGTGTCATGCAAATGTCGTCGTAATTTGTAGGATTTACAGCTTCATCGTCTTGCTTCGCGTCTGAAAAATCTTGTGTTTCTTCATCAAACAAAGGAACAAGTGGCAGTTTCAACTGGCCATGGCTATCATCATTCTTTTGGAAATCTATTGAATTGATGGGGGCTGTGAACATTGCATCGTCTACAACTGTACACACATGGAAGTAATGTTAATTCCTTGAGTTATATCATAATAAGTTAGATTATTAATCGAAGGTCAGTGCTATTTGTTATGCTTACAATTTTCTCGAAAGCATAAGCACTGCATTCCAGAGCACAGTCCAGTTCCAAATCCAAGCCCGAGACAATGGCTGTTGCAGGTTTTCTCATCATGTCCATTGCATGGAATCTCTGCTTCTGAGCTATGCGTCGGAGCTAAAAGTTGTCGTCCTTGTACCTTGAACGTAATTTAATGTATTTTAATTAAATATTAACCAGCAATTAATATTTTTAAAATTAATTAACGTACGACAGTGACGACGAGGACCAGCTGAGCAATCACTTGGTACAAAGCCAATCGCTCCCATTTCCGTTTCACTTTGTCCTGAGTTCGCATTTTGACAAAGATTACTTCTACAATCCTATTTATACTATATATGAACACGGACGTTTACGTATTCTCAACTGGAGATTTCGAACAAGGGAATATAAACTGCAAAAATGCTGCATGCAAAATGATAACCGTTGATTGTCGCACGTCTTTATATAGGAAATGTTTTGCATGCATTATAGACGGACGACGCTTTCAGTCAGCATTTCATTGTTGTTGAAATCGATACAGGTGAAATCTCAGAAGACGATGTCCGTCTACTGCGTACATGATAAATGCGAGTTCAACAGAACCAGGTGGATTCACCTGAAAGGGCGTAAACGCTAAAAAAGCATATTCATAAGAAGTTGTACTGTACTCAAGACTCGCACAAGATGATGAAATCTCCACGAAGAATTTGTTTATGGACCAGTTTGTTGTCCTCCCAAGTCCAAAGGGCAGATGTGGCCAACGCGCAAAAATACTTTGGCATTAGAAGATTAGCACAAAAAAAATGTTTTTTTTTCTCATCGCCGGTCCGGTCATTCAAACACGTTGTGATTCTATCTCAAGGTTTCTGTTGTTTTATACTGTATCTGTCATGTCATGTGTGGAAAACGTGCTATGATTCACAAAATAGAAAATATACCAGGGGAATGAAACCTTACAAAGACACACAATGGAGACAATTTGCGTACAGGTGGCTTTGTAGATTGATAATGTCTATGGTAAAATGCAGTTTGGGAAGATCAACATGACCAATTTAAGATGTAATCGCTTTTTGTACAGATTCAAATCAACACGCAGCAGGTGCATCTTTGTATGCAATTTTTTGTAGACTCATTCTTATGAAGATGCTATGTAAGAGACCTCAACAGCGCTGTTACGTGTTACCAGACTTGTTACTTGCTGATTCTTGTTACTTTACTTACTAATCGAATGAAATGCTCATTGCAGGGAAATTACAAGGATTTCTTCTATTCTGTAGCAGGCGATAAGATGTATTTAATTGTTAATGCATTAGCCTAGTTTTGTGACGACGTACGACGAATGTAATCTGCTAATCATGACTTTGTTCACTTATACCAAGAAATAAAACTGCGAACTTGTTCTCCAACACAGTCCAGCAAGCATCCTTTAATGTGGATTGTGGACCAAAAATGTAATAATCATTGTTTTAAAGTAAATCAAGGCTGAATAATGGGGTAAAGACAGGATATTAATCATTGAATGCTCTGATGTTTTTAAACATAATCATATGAACATAGATAAACAAGATAAGCAGTCTTTCCTGATAACAAAATCTATGACAATTTATTTACTTTTATATTGCATCTTGCGTTAAAAAAGTGCCTACTTCAGTTTAAATACACGTTCATATGTATTTAAAAGGGAGTTACACATTTTTATTCTTTCGTTACTGTCAGGAACTGCCGGTTTAATTTCACGAACGGTTTAATTGAGCTAACACACATCGCAGGATATTATATACAACTTTTCGGTTTTCGAACGATTTGTCAGATTTGCATAACAAAATGTGTCGCGTTTTGTTTCATTCCAAGTATTTTTGCGGAAAAAAACTCCCACTTTTAGTGTTACTGTCATCTCTTGAACTGGTAAAAGAAAACATGCAAAAATCGTAATTAATTTAGTTTATTTGTACATGTTTTTGAATCTACGTAATATTGATTATGATTTCATCGAATTTTCAGGTTCTGGGTATTCCGATTCTCGTTTTAGGCTTACTGAGTCATGGGCTTGTGGACAAATACGATCAAATTTTGGATGACTTTGATGCCAACATATTTCCTACGTTTAACATTTTTGCTGGAATTCTCATTGTTGTTTTTTCAATTGGAAAAATTCTAAATGAAACATTAGGGGACGGGAGAATATACAGAGCTTTGGTAAAGTAAAAAAAATAGTAATGCCTTGATGATAGACTCAAAACTCAACCTTTGGAAACTATTTAGTAATTTTGTTATATTAAAATCAAGTTTTGATATCATATTATGAACAGTCCACAATTCTTCCTATATTACTGGTTGTATTTGTAATCTGGGTGTGCGGTTGGTGTTATCCGAAATCTTCATACATTGAATATCTTATACATGAGGGATTAAAGTTGTCAATCTCAACGTACGGCATGAATGACCAAACGGCCCCAGTTGTACGAGCTTGGAATAATGTCCAGCAAGAAGTAAGAGTATGCAGTGTACATTCAATTTATTACAGCAATCTCAATATTACGTAGTATATTTGTTGGAGACGGTAAATAGTAGTTCTGATATGTCATTCCTTAAAATATTCAACAGTTGCATTGTTGTGGCGTAAACAACTATCGAGACTGGGAAGATGTTCGCTTCGACTTTGGAATCTCAGGGGTTCCTGTCAGTTGTTGTTTACCTAATCTAAGCCCGGAGGTGTGTCTGGATGAGGTGGACTTTGATGCTCCGCTGAATGACACTGTCACAACAATTTACAATCAAGTATAATAATACTAATTAAATTGATATTGATACTTTATTTTCATTCGAGGAGACGAAGAATACCATTAAGACTCAAGATGTATAATTTTATTAGGGATGTGTCCAACCACTCTATCAACTCATTCAACTGAAATTATCGGCGTTACGTGCTCTACTTATTGTCGCAATTGTGATATTGTCAATTACCTGCACTGTTCAATTTCTAGCCAGTTTTGTTAGTAAGAAAGACGGAGACGTAAGCGTCGAAGGATGTGTTCAAATTCTTTACCCGACGCCGAAGCGGAAGTCGCGTTCTGAAACTGAAGAAGTTCCTTTAAACGATAGATAAGAACCGTGTCCCACCATAAGAACAAATCTGCAACTTGTCAAAGTTCGTAAACTTAAAAAAATCTCCATCGTCTACATAATTGTAATTTGTAAGACGTTGACTGAAAATTAATAAAATACCATTTTCAAGAGTGAGTCGCAAAATCGAGCTGAGGCATATGAGGAGTCTAGATAGTTAGAGTAAACTCAATGCATTGCATTGTATTTTGTATTACGCATTGCACTAATTACTAACTTTAAGTCCTTCTTTGTCACAAGACTCACAACACAATCATTCGTCAAGGTGAGCATTGTTGTAAATATTGTTATTCTTATAAGTGTAGTTCATTCCATGGTGAGTTAGCAAAGTTAGCATTTTAAGGATACTATAGTGCGTATTGCAACTTTTGTTGTTTAATTTTACTATACATGCAATGCATGTGGCTATACGATTCATGAACACACTCATATCCCATCACTTGCCTTCATAGTAATATTTAAATATAAATCTTATCTATGAGAAACTCATGAACAAAAAATCACTTTCCATTCATTCCTAAGCTAGGACTTATATTTAACGAGGTCATACTGCTCAGCTGCAAACTCAAGTACTATCAACTATCACACTTCAATTTTGTCCCATGCCCATGGACATCTTTTGTGTGACAGTTATGCAAAAGTCATACGGCATGAGTACATGTCGAAGCATATTTTTTTTTACATATTTACTACGTTGTTGTCCATAGTTAGTCGAAAGACATAATTTACTAAAGATTAATAAAATGGCACCTAGTCCCAATTCAAGACAAGCAAAAAGTCAAACAAACCAGAATGTCAAAACCAGGAAGGAAAATCAATCGTCAACTAGTCGATTGAAATCCAGTTTTCCTCTGTTAAAAAAGTACAGTGGCACACGAGATAAACCGTTTCCGAATATATTTGATTGGTTTGCTGGTAAGACGTTTAAATTTTAAAGGGCATGGCATGAAACTTAAAGGACATATTCAATGAAAATAAATTGTGTTGGGCAATGGTTGGATGCAGCAAAGCGACAAGATGACGATATCGGAGACCTTTGGCGAGTTCATGACAAGTTGTATGATTTGACTTCGTTCATATCCCGTCATCCGGGAGGATCAGATTGGATTCGGGTGACAAAAGGGACAGATATCACGGAAGCCTTTGAAGCGTCACATGTCGTGAATGTGGTACAAGTGGAAACAACTCTGGAGAAGTTCTACATCTGTCCTGCAAAGGGACCAAGGAATTCGCCATACACATTTCGAGAAGATGGATTCTACAAAACAGTGAAGAAACGAATTGAACCCGTCTTAAAAGTAAAATATACGGATAGTTAAAAAAGACCTATCTTTTATTCGTGTTTATCTTTTATGTAAATTGTTTGAAAAGTATTGTGCGAAATTATAAATTATAGGAAGTCGGAATTGACTCAACCTCGCAACTTTTATTGATTCAAGATGGACTTGCCGTTACATACGCCATTCTTGCGTTGGCAGCAGTGCGTTCTGAAAGCGTCCTACTCCAGATTTTGGCTGGATTGGTTTTGTCTTTCTGTGTCACAGCTGCTCACAATTTCTTCCATAAGAAAGATTCATGGAGACGCTTTTACTTTGATTTGAGTCCTATGTCATCCTTCGAGTGGAGACTCAGCCATGCAATCAGTCACCATATGTATCCGAATACTATTCTGGTAAAACGGAAGAAAATGCAAGATTAAAAGCATGCAATACAAATATTTGCATTTTTGTCTGTCAATGTCATTCAATCCAACTCAAGATTACAATCCAATTAAGTTCATTTCTGTAAACATTATGATTCAGGACTATGAAGTTCTTATGGGAGAACCACTCGTGGAAATGCTACCAATTAGAAAGAAGAACTGGGTTCAAAAATACGGAGCAATCATCTATTCGCAATTCCTTTATATGGGATTTGGCATTAGTGAAGTTCCTAAAAGAATTCTGTCAATTGTAAACTCAAAGCAGAAACTGAGATTAGAAAATCTCATTATTTTTGCAGAACTTGCCATTTTTGCTTCGATAGCGTCTAGTTTTAGGGTACATTCAATTCACTTTTTACTCATTCGTATACTCATTCGTAAAAAAAGTACATGTTTTTGTAAAATCCTTCCTAATAGGTTGCCCTTCGAGCTTGGTTCTTCATTTTCATGTCATGCTCCTACTGGTTCATTTTGTTATCCAACCATGCAGCACATCATCACAATGAAAGTTTTCATGACGGAGATGCGACACGAAGAGAACCAGATTTTGGGTACATAGAAACTATAATAAAGAATGAATTTATTTGCTTTCAAAACACACTTACCTATGAAAATTATGAAAGAATAGGAATAAAAAGATTAATGTTGTGTAGACTGTGCCAGCTTGACTCAACAGTTCAAAAAACGGATTGGTACCATCAAAACCTTCTGTCTGTCATAACTACATTTGGAGAGCATCCGATGCACCATTTGTTCCCGACCGTGTGCCATTCGAAACTAAAGTACATTAAACCCATTGTGATTCAAGTTCTAAAAGAATTTGCAGAGGAGTTTCCCTACATGACTCAATGGGAATTGTTCATAGGGACATTTCGACAAATGGCTCGAACAACTCCGAATCCCATTCCGAAGGACTCTATGAAGTCAAAATAGTCGTCGATTTCAATTTCCAATGCTTCCTTAAGTGATTGTGATTAATGATGTCATTCTATTATTTTAGCTGTGCAATGTTATGTTGAAATGTACCTGATTTGATATGGAGAGTAAGCCATAAAAGTAGAGTACCAGACCATTAAACGCTGATTAGAATTTAATATAAAGTTAAACGTGAGTGATTACTCAGCTCAGTGATTACGTGATTAGTGATTAGATAAGGTTATTATGACTGTGCCAAACCTTGTGTTTCTTTCGTATGCACGCATAATGCGCCTACTGAGTGAGTCACTTCAACGTGTGGCATTGGCATGCAAAAAGACTCCGCAAATTATTAACTGTTTGCATTTCTTAGTTTGCAATGTCGTATTCGTATTTATTCAAATTCATAATAATAGGAGATTCCGGAGTGGGGAAGACAAGCCTGCTTCTGCAATTTAAGGAGAAACGGTTTCAGGAAAATCATGATTTAACTATTGGTAATAAAATCAATAATAAAAGAATATTATTTCGCATATCCTTAGGAAATTACAACATTTTGAAATTACATGACAAGCTATACTATTAGTTTTGATTCTTACACCATTAACACCATGAACCGCAATTTGTTCCTAAGGTGTGGAATTTGGTCACAAAGTCATCAGCCTTGGTGACACCGATGTCAAATTACAAATATGGGACACAGCAGGACAAGAAGTGTTTCGATCCATTACCAGATCTTATTACCGCGGAGCAGCGGGAGCCCTTCTCGTTTACGACATTAGTAAACGGGACACTTTCATCCATTTACTCTCTTGGTTGGATGACGCGAGAAGACACTGTAGTCCGCACATGGTTATTACACTTATAGGAAATAAATCGTATGTATTATAAATTATAAAAAATAATAATACACTTTTCAGATTAAATTAAAATTAGAACAAACATACAGAATTTATATGGCTGCAATAATATTTCACAGGGATTTAAATGAAGCAAGAGAAGTGACGTTGGAAGAAGGTGAAACATTTGCTCGTTTGCATGGACTCCGCTTTTTGGAAACGTCTGCAAAAAATGCAGAAAATATAGAAGATTCGTTCAACCAAAGTGCAAAAGCAGTACTGGATAAAGTTTTAATGGGATTAATTGACGTTCAGAACGAAGCCAATGGAATCAAAGTCGGACAAAATAATTTGTTCACGTCATTATCGTCATCAACCCGGGGAAATAAAAAATGCTGTTAATTGAATATCATTATTAGAATGTCTTCTAATTTTAGTTATTTAATAAAATAAAATAAGAAGTCACAAAATCTACAAACCAATTATTATCGAACGGAAATCGGGTTTCTTTGCTCTTGTTTTTGAGTTATACGTTACAAACGAACAAATAATCAATTTTCACCTACAGTGGACGTGAATTTAATCCCAAATATATAATTGGCATACAAATGCATATTGCATAATAATAATAAACTATAGACGTAGAGTTCCTTTTCTTACGAAAAAATAGTTATATTCATTGATTTCATGGTGACTATTCAAAGTTCTTTTCTTAAACATTTGTCATGTGTGAAATTTTAGAGAAAATGAATTTGTGCATAGCCTTAATTTATCGAAAACGTGTTTCGTCGCCACCACAATAAACGTAATTGGCGTTCGACGTGCAAACGGTTTGGTTGTTCTGTGTGTCATTTTCATTTCCCATTTGTTCTTCAAAAACAAGATTGAATCTGCAGTAAAAGAAGAGACGGGACGTCAAACTGCAGATGAAGTCAAAAGCTGTTAATTCCCAATAGCTTTAGTTTTCTATATAAGGAACAAATCAGCGCAATTTTTACAAGCAGACTCCAAAGTGGAGAAATCAAAGAGAAATTCCAAACGAGACGCACTTCCAGTAGGAAAAGCAGGTAGTAGTAAAAAACGTCAATGTTGCACAAGGTTAAAAAGAGAAAAAAGCGATTTTACAGCCTACTTTTACAACTTTTCGGAAAAAGAGCGAGTAGGCGAAAGCAAAAAGGCCAACATCGACAACGAACGCGGAAACCCGTGCCTCTGAAAATGGAAATGATGAAATAAATGTTAACGAATGGGCAAAGCCTCATTTCTCTCTTGGTGCAAAGGCAGGCAGACAATCAAGAGTCTTGAAATACCCGGGAGAGAGTAAATGCCAAAACGATAAAAAAAACTACTTGGATAAACTCAAGGAAATGCGAAACGAACACAAGGAAAAGACGTGGAAACGAGAAAAAAGTACAAGAAATGTAAGCAAAGCGAAGAGGAACGAACAACGGGCAGAAATGAGAAAGATGCATGAAAACGAAAGTGCACACACCAAACCGAGTTCCTTTGGTGTCCTTGTTGCGTTGGCTTTTCTTTACTTTCCATACGCTAAAAGTCTTGTTCTACTAAGAAACTGGCCTTCTATATACATTTTTGTACTTTCTTTTCTACGCAAAAGAGAGAGACAGAGAATAAAAGAATATGAAAAACCTTTTGGACCCAAAACTTTGAAGGAAGCAAAAAACTAAAAAATAATCTCTCATTAAGCATTCATACAAGAAATGTTATTTGCGTACAATAACTTTTTTTTTAAGAAACGTCAGAAAACCTACTTTCTTTTCATCCTGAAAAAACTTGTTACTCAACCATTAAAAGTGGTTGTGGTTTAAGGTTTGCACTAATAATTTGCATTTAGATTATCATTGGAAAATTCTACATAAACCAGCAATGCTGTTCCAATTTTTCGCAATCATGAAACTTTTTGAAAGTTAGTAAAACGATCGTTATTGTGCTGCAGTTTCTTTTAAATCACTTTCTGACCTATAAAAACGATTGATGACGTCATCCTTCTATCAATTCGGTATCTTCTTCTATGTTAATAAATACTCAAAGGACATGTGAAGAAAGCTCCAAGAAAATTATTGAATTGTGTGATATGATCGACTTACACTGGAGTATATTTTAAAAGAAAGTGGAGCAGACATGCATAAATATGAGAATTTCGAGCAGTATATTTTGGCATATTGACACAATACACAGCGTCGTAATTTCAGTTTTTCGATTCTTTTCTGTTAGTTATATAGTTCAAGTCTTTCGGGGGATTTTCGTTTTATTCTTCTTTGGATTGAATTATGTCAAAAATTCTGGAGTTCCTTTCCTTCAAGACGGCCGCCGTCGCTTGGGCAAAAGGATTCCACACATGGA
>JABASF010002596.1:0-13913 GCA_019776145.1 Harlomillsia oculata
TACTTTTTAATGGAATATTTCTATGAATGTAACCTGTAACCTTCTTTAGAAATGACATCATTAGCCAAATTGGATTGAGTTTGAATATGATACAAAATTCTTATAGGGATGTAGATCACATTCCACGTTGTGCAAATAATATTAGAAAAAATACAAAGAAACTTTCTGTGTGAATAGGAATTCACATACAGACGTGAGTGCTTAGTATTCATTCATTTTTGTATGCTCAAGTTGAAAAAAGAGTTTCAACAGTCACTTTACAGTTCAATAAATTACAACGGACGGACAAGTATGAAAGTCGGGATTGGAAGAATCTAAGAATTTCCACTTGAGCGATTTCCGATGGAGTTCACGTTGTAATTTTATATTTCATAGTCTCTCAAGAGGCTCAATTTGATATTTTTCAGTAACAATGAAGAGAAAGTGATTGAAATGAAATTCTCATGGGATGAAAACCAATTATGACAAAGTGAAATGATGAAAGTTTGTCCCAGAACTTTCAATTTGTAAGAACAGTTTCGACAGTTTGTAGTGTTACTTTCGATTTTACAATTTGATAGTATAATACTAAACCAACTGACAATATACTTCTACCAGATACTGTACATAATAAAAAGCCCATGATTAAATAATACACAGTGCCAAACTTTGGTTTTGAATGTAATGTATTTTTTATAGTACTGCTTTTGGACCTGAATAAGTCGTTTATATAGTACACAATGCATTTTGTGCTTAAATTCATCAAACTAAGTGGTTCATAAAAAGTCTTCAAATGTTAATAGTATAATGCGACGGCTACAAAATGAGAAACACCAGCTTCTTCCGCTGTTTATAAGCGAAGATTTTCCACGGGGATTCTGTCGTAATCTCGTAATAAATAAATAATAATAGGGTTTTCGTCAGTTGAAAAGACTATTGTGACTGTGAGGTGGAAACGTATAAAATGTTATTGTAACTGAAAAAAGAGACAGACGTGGATAGTAGCAATACGACAGGGAACGTCTTTTCGATTCGCTCTGAGGTGATTTCTCTCTTTGCCCCTTTCACTCAAAGGAGACAGAAAAAGTGTAAGTGGTGGAGCAAATGGGAAAATGGATTACTTTCTTAAAAGGTTATAAAGATGAATTTTCTGTTCCTTGTCAAGTACATATTTCCTATTAGATTTTCACTTTCCCGTGTGTCAGGAGATGACGTGTTCGCTTAGCTGAACAAGGACATCGCTTTCAACCATTGATGACAAGGTGTATTTATACGACTTGAGTAATACTCAAGTCACCGTCACGTCCGACATTTATTGTCATTTTCTCCCAAAAGCGACATTTCCAAGATTTTATTCTCAAGAGCGTCTATGAGAGGGTTAGCACACTTTTTACAAGTTCCATTAGTCAAATTAAGTCCATTTTGTGACTCACTTGAGAGGTCCACGATCCATTTCACAAGCTCATCTTCTCTCATCATTTCGTTTTCAAGTACACTTTCCCTTTTTTTTATTTCCGCAATCGTCAGCTCAAGAACGTGGCAGTATGGTTCCATATAATTTCTTCCGCTATCAAAAACTTATGTTATTATTGTTCTAAAAAATTCAACATATAAACGACTAAACATGACACAAATAAGTGAAAATTCATTTCAGACTTGCAATTTCTTTCATGGTGAATTATATATATCATCATCATCATATTTCTATAAATTATTTATTGATTTCGCTTCGTAAATCGTAAACTCAATGTTATACCAAGCAATGTATTTGCATGCCTTTTAGAATCTTTAATATTCGTCCCAAAATAACTGTTCCAGGATTTTATCGACCAAATACACCAGTAAACATGTTTTTGTACAATTTAATATAGTACTGGTTCCGTGTCGAAAGAAGTTCATCAAAATACATTATCAATATATAGAGTCGCTGGTAGTCGCTGTCGCTGTCGCATCCTGTTTTTCTCGGGTGTTTCTGTGCGACACAGTTTCATTTAATAAAATTCCCAGACAATTTAGTGAAGCAAGTGAAACCGATCCGGTTCATCATTTTTTTTTTCATTTTTCGTTTGAAAACAAGAGCAGAGCGGCTGTAATATTCTACTGCATGTTATTATACAGGAGGATTTGAGATTGAATCCTTTGTAATCTGAAGAGCATGATAATATCGTGCTTCGTAATTGGAACTGATGGCGATGGAGACGCTCATTCAACATGTACACGAAGATGATAACTTGATAACTTGCTATACTACCGGTTGAGCGGAAAGTACCTTAATAATTCTGTGCTATACGCACTTTCGTATCGCATTTTTTTCGATTGGTGTTACATGAAGATCACTTGCATTGCCAGGCAAAGGATATGACATTAACAATGGAGTTTAGTTAAGCTCAAGGAGACTTGAGTGAGTGAGGATGAGGATTAAGGATATATAAAATATTACATTATTAGTATATTTGGAAGCATAAAATCAATAGTCGAGAGTTCGGGAGAGAGAATCGTGGGACATGACTTGGTGACCAAAAGAGAAACGAGATCCCGAGATATTGGACTTGGTAGAAGGAAATTATTAATAAAGAGGATAGGAGAGTTGTGTAGAAGTGGGGAAGTAGGTAGCGAGAGCACGGCGTGCTAACAGGAAGGAAGGGTTGAGGATTCTCTGGAAAATGACACTGTCAGACAGGACACGAAGAGCAATTTAGATCACAAGTGAGAGATACCTGACAAAGTCTCGCTTTCAGAGCAAAGTGAAGAACAAGATTGAATTGTGATGCTGATGATGAGAAGATCTTCTCTTTTCCTTCTTTATTTGCGTCTCTCCTTACCGTTTTTCGAAAGGTTTCATTGCTTCTTCCCCATATACTTACACAATGAGACGTTGCCCGGAAACTAGAATCTTGTCCAAAATGCACCTTTTCCCCCTTCAAAGGGAGAATCCAATTTCGTTGTGTTGATCAGAAGGAATCGCGACTTTTCGAACCATGTGTGGGACGAGTGGGACCCGACCGACTGTATGTAATATCTACCAGATTTACTGCTACGATTCCTTTGCAAATACTCATTTTCCTTTGACTGGCACAAAAGAAATATACTACAATCCCTTAAGTTTTTCATCCTTATTTTTCACAACTTTCACAGCTTTCTAATAATATTCGATCTAACGTAGCAGTAAACATCCACAAAGGGAACAAGAGAAAAAATTTCAATTCTCTATCACAAATCCTTCTTCTTTTGCTTTGTATTTTTCTGCGTACCACAAGTGTATATACCTAGTAAACAATTCCACAATTCACAACTATATCACCAAAGGAAATCTGAAATCAAATACTAATCTCAATCTTCTACGCGTTGCCTTTACTGATGTAGCTCTCCGCGTCGGTGCTCATACAAACAAAGATCCTAGCATTCTCTATTCTCCACTTCGTTTATATTGTCCTTGAATTCTACCAGACAAACACTGGGAAAAAGTTTTTGCAAATTTCATTTTTTTGGTACTTGGGCATAGGTGACGGGTCTTGTATATTATATTTATGCAAAAGCACAGAACCGTATGCAACGTGGTACAGCGTGCTCAACCCGGTTTTCCGTTCCCTCTCCTGTGCATTGGAGAAAAATTAATTTAATTCTTCAGGACAAAATTAAGTTGGAGCCGAAGCCAAGTTTTTCTGGAACGATCAGTATAGAGTATAAAAGTGAAACTGGGGATTGTGTATTTTAAATAAATGGTATACATAGCGAATAATAACTGCTGCACCTTTCCATACATTATACTATAGTATCGTATAGAATGTGTAAGCAAATGATAAGCCACTAGCCGTGGCCCACAGAAGAGGAAGAATGAAAGTCTATACTTTTCTAATTAAAGCTTCTCCACGACCTAATAGCAGACTCTCCGTTTTCACAGGCTAATGAGTTGTTTTAAAGTTTTGTCAACTCCACTTGACGTTATTGCTTAGTGTCTCTTGTATTATTGGAGTGTTTTGGGATGAAGCGCCATTGTTTACACGAACGGTTTTGTGGGCAAGTGTATGCTATCGTCTAGTATAGAATGGAAAATGGAACTCATATCTTGTGCTCCATTGCCTTCGCCTCTATGGGTTTCTTGATACGCTCTTTCATTTTATGAAAGTAAAGGGAAAGTGCCAAAAACGAACTACTACTACTATAATGAACTATAAGAATTAATATTCCATGATACGATCGTTCGGTCAAGGGAGAGCGCCATTGTTAATATGTACCGAGTTGGAACGCGACATTCATTCACAGCAGGTCAATGAAGACGGAGAAAGTCCGTTTATTCAGTGGATTGCTTGTCATGCACCCAACTGAGTGGTTTCCCATAAAGTCCGAATGGCAAACACACTCTTCCCAAACACTTTCCTCTTTGATTCCTCGTGAAACTTGTCGGACCGTTACGCGTTACGCCGCTCTCAAGTTTTTGGTGTGGGAAGTCCTTGTCAAGTCAATAAGTCAACTTGGACTGCACATCCTTGAGGAAGCTTACACAATGAATATTTAAGACGAGCGGAAAGGAAGGAGCACTTTCTCGAGCAGAAGGAAAGACATCCCCATGATCATAATGTTACATGCATTCTTCTCCTATTTCTCTTACAAGTCCTTGGGGGCGAATCATACAGATTTCCGTGTAACCCATTTCCCAACACTCTTCTTGCATTTTGCAACCCAATGAAACCAAGAAGAACGAAAAGTTTTAGAAAATTCTTCACAATGGATTTTCCTTTTCTTGAAACTTTACTTAATCCTTTATTCAGTCGTATTGGAGACATTACTTTTACTGTAACTGCAGCACGCTTTAATGACATTTTCACCCTTATATTATTCTACAATACGCACTCTTCCAAAAATGTTAAAATTTGATGTTAATGATTTAATGTTGACATTATTGCACACTAGAATTTATGTATTATACAAGGTCTCAGTGCGTGGTGAACTACTTTATATAATAATAGAACGATTGAAAGGAGCAGACAGCAATAAGAGCAAACGAACAAACAGAAACAAACAAGGGAATCATGAGATTGAATGAATGGGGTGAAACGGGAAACATTGTATGTAAATTATAGGCGTTGTAAACAAGAACCCTCACCGTTTATCAATGTCTGGGGTGACACAAGAACCATTCTTTGGAAGGAGAGTGAAGTTGGATCGTGTTTGATGAATGTCTCTGGAAGTCTGGATTCTTTGGCTCAAAACCAGGTAGAACATTATCAGTTTAGTTTGAATGCTTTTTGTCGACATCGACATATATACAACCTTTGTATAAACACATTTCCTTTTCTCTTGGTCACTGAGCACCAATGAAATGACAAATGAAACTACACGTTCCTGACGAACAATCCCTGATTGGTTGCACTTTTGGTCGAGAATTTCGTGGATGGTAAGTAAACATTCATTTGGCAAGGATGAGAGGAAACTGTTCAGTAATATTACTGTATAGGACCATACCAGCATGGGAAAAAAGGATGTAAAAATTGAATGCCGACGTTGGGTTTAATGTTATTAGACTGTATTTGTAATAAGGTTTAGGTATATTAGGAATCTAGTTATACACTATACTACGAGTGATAGATGGATAGTATTTATAGGAAATTACAAAAAGGTGAAAGGGCGCTGAGTGAGAAGCATGAACAAAAGGTTTTTGACTGTAATATGTGCGTATGTAGTGAAGAGTTGTGAGAGTTCCATATAATGCAGAATCGGCGCATCCGGACAAGTAAAGAGTACATACTTAATCATCGGACAATGGTGAGGTAGGCAATGCAATGCCCTATGGTAATGTACGAGTGAAATTGCGTTTTGCTTTTTTATGCCGTAGTGAAGCAAAGACTCTGATGGAAGCAGCAGAAGGATAATGGAAAGCAAGTGAAAGTTGGCAGGAAGAGGACAGCTGTTCTCATGCCTCGTTGAGTTGGTGAAAGCACATGCAGGATCTCGTCATGAGTCTCGTCTCACCAGTGGAAATGGCTACGCTGAGCATAACTTGTGAAGAAAATGTGTTCTAGAACAATCCCATCCTTTCAATGAGCTTCTGGGATCGAAATTTCGATTGCTTTGCAAATGTCTACATGTCCACATATAGTTTCCATAAGATGAAAATGGAAACGAGTACAAAAATGCCGATGACACCTTTGACATGGCATTTCATGCTTTATGCTAATGGAACGCTTTCCATTTGTCATATCTCATATAAACCCTACTCAGTCAGCATAAATTTCAATTTTTGGAATCAATTTCCTTCAAACTTTACCCAAATGCAAATCTAGCGGGTTAACAATAATGCATTGTGATGCTTATGAAACTATTGCAATATTACCATAATTTAATAATGACTATAATATAGTTTGATATATATAGAATGTTTGAATGCGTCGAAAGCGCTTGAGGTGAAAATTTTCAAACGTGTGAATAAAGACAAACTGTGAGCACTAAAAATTAAACTCCTGTATATTATTGGAGGAGTGGAGAGCGTGAATGGTGAATGGTTCAATGGTTGAGGTTGGTAGCTCAAAAAAGACGGAATGACCTCATGTGCTTGTTCTGGGGATGTGTCACCAAACGACCAAAGTGAGGAGAGGACATGGCCTCCAGAGTCGTGTGGCTTACGCATCAAATATTGTACAGATCGTATCGACTCCAATTTCATATCAATGTCGGTGGTCCATAAAGGAGAGTTATTCTCTCAGTAAAATGTTCCGTCGAGGGAATAAATCAGAAGGAAATTCTTTCGGATTTGGGCCATGTCTTTCTCTTTTTGCAATGCCTATAAGTTCAGTTCGTCGTTTCACACAAAAGGGCTTTTGCGTCCTTTGGATTACGAGGATCTCTTATTTCAGAGCATCTCAGTCCGGGATCTCCCTTATGTTATTCTGCTAGTATTCCTCTACTTTTCCAAAAAGACTCCCTGTAGATTTTTTTCTATCGTCTCTGGGCTCTGTTTTCTAAGGCTCCAGGGGAAAGTTTGTGTTTGGGCAGCAAGTGTCACAACAGATTACGTTCAGATAAGCAGAGTGCTATGGAATCAGATCCTATCGAGACTTCTCGATTCATCTCCCTTCTTTTTTATCTACACAATGGCTTTGCAGATAATAACTCCCTCAACGGCAGCAAAAATTATTATTTTTGGTCACGAAATGAATCCATGTTTGGTCTAAATTCGGCTTCAGGGTATAGTACATATATTTATAGTACACTATGTACGTTCAATATACATAGCATTATGACTTCGTCCTACACAGAAACCAAATGAGGTTACGAAATTCTTCCAGTCGAATAGGAAAAATGAATGGTCGAGAATACTCTGTTGTTAGTGCAACATTGTAATATTATTTATTATTCGCATTCTCCCTTGAGCACATTGCATTGTGTCGGCGTTCACGTTCCGGAAGGACCGTGATGTCATAATTTGCAACTTATATAATTACGTTACCTAATATGTATATAAAATGTAGTTAAAATGTTATAGCACTAATAAAACTCCGCAGTCGTATGAACTGTATAGTAAATTACTTCAAGGAATCAGGAAATATGTGTTGTGCTTTTTGTCCTGAATTAGTGATTCTAGGGGAATAATAATAGCGTGCTTGAATGGTTTGCCATCACCATCAAATTTTAACAAAGCCGTTGTCTAAGTTTTGAAGTAGAGAGAATGACAAGGCAAGGGAAGCAAAAGCACAAAAGACGTTTTATAACATTTATAAGCACACTTTAATGAGATAGGAACTGAGGCGACAAGATTGTGAAATTGGGAGGACTGAGAGAGGAGAAAATGGATATAGAATTCGATCATTATCATGCATGAGATTTTTAGTTACTAAAGCAAATACGTGGGACGATTTTTAGTGTTTTACTAAGAACTTTTGTGAGGACATAAATCGAGTGGGAGAAACATGAAACGATCTTATAATGTCTTCTTTGTTGTCACATAAGGGGAAAAATTCCCATGAAAATTCTTTAGCAAGTGCCATAGAATAGTGACCATGCAAGGAATTTGGACGAGGTCTTCTCTCCTGGCAACCAAAGAGACGAGGAGAGCTCAGGAGTCACCACGGGGCTCATCGGAGATAGCGTGACATTGGAAAGACGTACACGGTGGTGGTGCTCTTGATGGGGGCAAACTTTCAATAATGGGTGCTTTTTTTCCTTTTGATGTCGCCTATAGATAAGGTGAGACAAAGTGTCGTGAGTGGAAGGTAGAATGTAGACGGTACTCGGTGATTCCGGGTTTTTCTTGTGCCGTCGTTCACATAGCTGCTCTCACCGGCGAAACGAGGAATTGCTAACGACTGTGTGACAGGCATATAATGATGATGACAAGGCCGAGTGCTGATGGGACCCGGTTCGCAATCACGCCATCGTCTATTATTATGATCATCATCATCACCATTGTCGGTTGGTGGTTCCTTCCGCACTGCTTTTTTCCCTGTTTTAGCGAGTCGCTTCCTCTTCATTCTTCATTCTCTCCTTGAAGGAGGACCAGTCTCTTACGCGAATACAATAACCTTTTTCTACTCTGTTTCATCTTGTCCTCTTCAAAACGAATGTATGAGCACAAGTGCCGCTGTGCATGAACCGGTTGAATGGGAAGGTGAAAGTGCTCATGCGATTCCATATCCAGGCCGGAGGGACAAACACAGAAACCCGGATCGTCATCGGGCGGGTGCTGCTCCGACGTTCCTCCCAGCACCCAATACGACCAAAACCATTCGGAAGACCATGCAACTCTTCTACTTTCTTCTTGGCAGTGGCACAAGGAGCTACTCTTAACAACCCTCTCATTCGACGAAAACGACAACGTTATTCCCTTTTCATCAGTGTTGCACACAAACATTATTTTCAGAGTGTTGGAAGCATAAAGCGGTTCAGCACTCTCAACTACGACAACACAAGGACAAGTAGTCTTTAACGTGCTAACTTTCTTACGCTCAAGTTATCACGAATTGGTGAGTATTTCGTAACGAGGCTATTTCCTTCACAGTGATTTTCGAAAGGAAAACTTTTGGCAGATTGGAATTCCACAGTCTTTGTGCAATTTTGTTGTGGACTGCTCTTACTATTGACTAGAACGTGCTTTGTCTATTGAGTTCATAAGGAGCTCCAAAAGTCACAGGGACACCGAGAGAAAAGTGAAACGCTGCTGTTCCATTAGCAGGAAACCTTCAGCCACCACGCCACAGGGTAAGACACAAACAGACTCAATTAGCGCTAATCAAGTACAAGAAGACGAAAGTCACCAGAATTTCTCTACTGAAGGCATGAACATGAATTAGATGCGGCGTCCTTAACTTTCTCCTCATCACGAGAGCCACGCAACGGAAAGGGGCAACTTGAACATCAAAGACTCACATTCCCCTTGTGTGAATGTGTCTGGGCATCCAACTCTTTAACTCTGCTCTCGCTACAATTTAGTTATTAACATTTAATCTCCTATACATATATGATAGATCAGAGATATGAGCAGCTTTTTCCTTTGTGCTCTCGATCAGGATCACACTCAGACACAGACTTTGCTCTTTCCACACCAATCAGGTCAACTACAAAGAGTTTAGTAGTCTATATTACGAAAGTAATAACAGAATTTAGTGCTCTACTATATCCTAGCACTACTAAATATATAATACAACATTGCATTAGCCCATTGTGGTATTCATAGCAAGTGTATTAGCCCAGTTTGACGAGTTAGAGTGATGATGACGAGAACACAAGGAGGCGAAGGTGGTACATATCATAAAAGCCGACGCGTTTACACAAAGCAGATGATGAGAATCGAAGGATATTGCATTCTGGTCATTACGTGGCCTCAAGCTAATGTTCATCTTTTCCAACTGACCTTCTTTGAACATGAGTAAAAGGCTACCTTCAGAGAGTGTTCCGAGCACATATTCAAACTGTAAAGCTGTAGTTTGTTTTCTCTGTTCATTCACGAGCACAGAGTATTTACTTCTCCTAGGCCAATTTTGACAGGGCTTGAAGGGCTATTCTCTATTTGCACAAGGTTTTAATTAGCCTTGGTTTGCTTGACGGTCCCTGTAGTCTTTGAGATTTTGAACAGCTTGAGGTGGACGTAACTCCTCTTTGTAGTTACGACACGCGTTTGCACAGTATATACTACAGAATGCACATTATTATTTGTCGGATGTCGGATGAGAAGAAGAGACTTTGGCTGATGGCAAAACGCCGTCAAGCTCAATAAAAAGCAGTGCTCGCTTTTTATATTATATATTGTGGTTGTGGCGAACCAAAATTTACCAACCTTCCGCAGTCTCAGTCAAGTCGTCATCCGAGACCAAGGGACTTGTAAGACGAAAACTGAGAGTCGTATTCGTATATCCAACCAGAGCACCAAGTTGTCTGGCCAATTTTCCTCGTCTTTTGCGGTTGAGTGCCTCCAAGTCCTTCCCATGAAAATCTAGAGGAAGTTTAGTGTTTCCTTTTTTTCCGGCTGTAATGCTGTACCTATTATAAATTGTGGAACAGGGAAGAACACCCTTTAGAGAGGACAGTGAAAGACTTTTGCTCACCCGCCTGTGGCTTGTTTATGTATTACAGATAGAACTTTACCATTACTGCAGACCGGATGTACCTTTTCCCGCCCTCGCAAACTATCCATTTTAAACATCCTAAAACAGAGTTGAGTTCGTATTTCTTCAGCTCCGTTTACTCTACCTCGCATTTATATTCCTGTGTTTCTTCACATTACGGTTACTTTCTATGTATTCTCTGCGGCTGCATCCTGAGCAGTTTACAATTCCAGTCACTAAAAGCGAAATGTCAAAATATGAAATTCAAAATTCATAATGATATGGTGAAACGTGAAAACGGAGAGATGCAAGTGGGATGTCAGTAGTTTGTGATCGTGGCTCCCTTTTATGACTGTGAGCAAGCAACATGTAGCTTTTTTGCTAGTAAAAGGAAGCAATACGCATGGATAGTTGGAAAACATTGAAACAAATGCATTCACGACAGACAAAAAAAAGAAGGGCCAAAGTTGCAATTTTAGTAATAGAACCAAAGGAAACGATCGAGAAAATCTTTTTTTGCGGTTCGTCCAAATTGGGCTCTTTATCAGTTCATAGGGGAAAGCTTGGCTCAAGTTTGGACTTTGAACCACCACACCAAAACGGTTTGAAACATTCGGATGGATTAGACACCCAAAGCTCACAAGCTCACTGGCTTCCGTTGGGTTGTACCCGCATAGAGGCTTTCCATTAAGGAAAAAGTACACAAGAAAATTTCACTTTGGTGACTACGTCTTGACAAACAAATCCCCTTTGCGATATTTTTGTTACTCTAGATAAGAAATGATGAGAAGGGTGTCTTTTTCGAAGTCGTGTAGTGAAATGCCAGCAGAAGCACTTCATTAGTGTCGTAGTACAGTTTCCAGTCCACACACGCCCGTAAAATTAGTTGGAAAAAGTGAGGAAAAAGAAGGAAAAAATGTAAGATGTAAGTTGAGATATATAGTGTGTTGTAAAGAAAGATGGAGAAAAGAGAAAAGTATAAAATGTAAAGTTTAACTTTCTTGTGTGGACTCAGCAAAATGTTATTGCATTTGGAAAATGTTGCATGGTTGGTTAAAGGACATTTTGGGCTTAGATTATGCGTTCGTACGTACGCATTAGAGAAGAAACAAAGGGTATTGTTTCGTTTGCTCCATTTCGTTGACAGTGTGTTCCCATCTGCATATCGTTCCGACTTTTCCGTGTCTGTACTAATCCCAGCGTCTAATCTGTAAAGATTTATGAGAATTCCGAAAGAAATGAGCGAGAGAAAGAGAAAGACAGTCTCCTTTTCTAGTTAAAGTTGTGAAAGTTGCATAGGCCGGCTAAAGTCTCCGGTCTCCCTCCTCTCCTTCGGATGTTCCTGTCAAAGCTCATGAAGTAGGACATGGCCTTTGTTATTCAAGTATAGAAAAGGAGTAAGGAAAGCGAAAGGAGTCGAAGTAAAGGGAAAATAGGCAAGACAAGCGGACGTTCCAATGTTGAGTGAACTGCAGTTCCTCCGATAGCTTCCTAGAATGTCGCTCCAATTTCTTACGTTTCTTCCTCAGCTGTCTGTTGTTATTTCATTCGGCAGCGTTTCACTTGAGTTCCCTCATTGTCAGTGCGTGGTTGCTTTGGCCCATGTGGGCCGATAGTCCACAAGTCACAAGGAGAATGAGAGAAAGAAAGAAAAAGAGAGAGCAAAAGCATGGCATGCCACGACCTCATCAACTTTCGACCCTGTTAAACGCTTTGGCGTGAGCTATCCCGTTTGACTCGTCTCAACGAGCCAACCAATTCGTTAACGTATGCATTGAAGGAAACGACTTTTTTTTCTTCTTTTTTCTCTTCTCGTCTTCTTTTCTCCTCGTCTGCATTGTTTCCCCTCCGTCCCCCTCTTAAAAACTGAGTCAACAAGATTGCATTCTACACGTCCAAATTTCCTTACCACCTCTTTTCCTTTTCCGACTACTTTTACAAATTCTTAAACGAATTCCTAACCGTTCCGCGTGATGTGATAAGCACTAAACTGTTATTGCTCTCCACACCCTTTGGCACATGTTGATTAAGGAGCAAATTGCTGTTTCCTCCAAGCGTGAAATCGACTCCGATTTGTTCAGCTGACCTCTTCCCAAAATATACACGACTTCGTGCTCCCTTCTACTTCAACTGTAATAGTAGCTGCATACCTGCTTTTACATATAGTAGCTCAACTCAGACCCCATATGAAAACATGTGAACATCTTTCTTTCTTTCGACTTTCACTCACTTTCTCACTTACCTATGCCTTCCCAACAAACAACTTTACTACGTCAACTAGCAACAAACTCTTGCCTTTCCCCTTTGTCCCTTTACACTCATTACATTACTCACCTATTCATGTCGCGTTAGCCATTGTGAACCCCCGTGCCTTGTGAGACCAACATGTACCAACTTTTACCGTTAAAGGGACACAAAGTATCTTGTTTGTTATCAGTTTCTCGAGAGAAAAATCTAAAATGATTAAAAAGCCTCAAGGGTCAGTTTCACGCTATCCTACTTCAACAGATCAAAGAAATTTGCAGACAACTAGTCTGTGAATGTGTTTCTATCAAACCTACTGCAGTTTCATTCGCGAATGAGAAGGACAATAAGTTGTCCTTGTTAGTATCTTTCAATTCGAGAATGGGAATCTTTATGCTTAAAAGTCTTTGTCAACTACGTGTATGTCTATAAACACCATGTACAGTAATTCAGTCTGTCCCTATCATTTGGCTTTATGTACTATATTTAAGCATATAAACCCCTGTGAATAAATTTAGGAAGGAATTAAACTAGACTATATTTCTTGAGAGAAATAAAGTCCTTTCAAAGCTGTACAATCTTGATTATTACCTTCAGTTTATCCACCAGAGGCTACTTTCTCAGTTAATCATGAACGCTGATCTCTGTCCTACCCTTGCACGAGTTTGAAATATAAATGAAACTTCAAAATTCAATAATAACATTTCTAATCTCCACGGTCCTTAATTGCTTTTGATAGTTGCAGACACATTGGAAAGCTATAAAGTCGATTTAAATTGCAGTATAGTAACTTATCTTCGCATTTCGTTACGCAATGAACAACGTGGCAAATATCAGTCTGGGTGATTTCAGTCAGTCTGGGAAAAGTTTGCAATTTTCCTACAGTGTGAACTTATAGTACATTTAAGAAATAGTGTTGAATTGTTCCTTTTCCATGTATCATGTACAGCAATTAAATTCCGTTCACTTCCACGACTCCCACCAACTTTCATAGCTAAGAGACCTTTTTGACTTTCTATAATTCCATCGAGCCTTCCCGTAAATTTTGTTCTTTTTGGTAGCTTGTCAAAGAAAGGAAAGATTGGCTTTGAGAAAACGGTGTTACACAATGCATACATGATTTCTTCATTTCACAAGAATCACTCGCATGTGAAC
>JABASF010002597.1:0-13906 GCA_019776145.1 Harlomillsia oculata
ATCAATAGTGTCCATCCGTTCGAATTTGTGCAATAATCCTTCACGTTCTCGGCTACATGATCATGATCACAAAACAACAATCGAATCAGCAGTCAATTCAATATTCAAGGAAGGGTACAATCGGTACAATGAATGCAACAAAGGACAAACTCACTAACTATAGAGTAATAGTAATAGATTAATGGATAAGCAATGGAATCGGGAACAAGAAATAGCATGGGCTTTCATTAATGCATATTTTTTAACAATTAACAATGAACGAATAAAAAACTGGAACATCTAACATCTACAAATCTACATCATTTTAACGCGAAATGGAACTGAAAAACACATCTAAAGGAAAGAACGACAGAGATTCCATTGAATTATATAGCTTACAGCTGTCTTTCTTTGATCGGACACATATCCATACAGGTCCCAATGATGTGATCAGGATGACCCTGATTTGACCTTTTGCTGTTTTCACTAAATGGCATTTTTATCTGCGGTTTGTATTGTGAAAAACTTCATATAAATAACAGCAGCGAACCAACACGCAAACAATATTATATTATCATAACAAAACTACTTGCAAGTGCGTGAACACAGAGATCTGTTTTATCAGACTTGGACAATAAGTTATTTATTTTCCACTTGTAAAACTTGACTGGAAACTCCAGTGTGATTCCAGAGTTCCAGACCTCCACTACTGTCAGATTGGAAAGACCTTACAATTGGAAAGTTGCCACGCGAACATTGCATATTGCATTACATTGTACTGGATTGAAGATTGCACCTTTTCCCTTTTCTCAGCTGCTCGATTGCGTTTGCCGGTGCATGTGCGAATTGATTTTTACGCCGCTTAGCAAAAATATTTTAAAATATTTTATTTTGTTAGAAAGAAAATTGTAAATAGAGAAAAGATCTTCAATTCCGAAATATAAAACAAACAACCGTTTTCGGTGAAAGCACAAGTTTTCATAAACATTCACTTTTTGAACAACAATGAGTCATCATTTTGGATTACACAGTGGCTATTTCCATGCTACTTTGCGGGAATGGCAACAAGTGAATACGGAAATCACACCGACGAATTTGATGTATCCGATTTTTATCACGTAAGCAAACAAGTCACGTGAAAACATGAAAATTCCGTAATATGCAAAATATGATGAAAGACTTTCACTATACAATTTAAAAAGATCGGATCCAAATGGAGTAGAGGAAATTAGTTCAATGCCTGGAATCCATCGATGGGGGGTGAATCGCATTGAAAGTCACTTGAAGCCGCTTGTGGAAAAGGGCCTCAAATCCGTCCTTATCTTTGGAGTTGCTGATGATAATGTGAAGGTAAGTGCAATGTAATGAACATTCAAGTAACGATTAATTTATAATGCAAACAATTTGATTATGAGTGTGTTTGCAAAGGATCCGATGGGAAGTGCTGGAGACAACGCACAGATATCTCCAGTGATTCCAACTGTGCTACTTTTACGAAAGACATTCCCAGAGTTGATCATTGCATGTGACGTTTGCCTTTGTACTTGGACTTCTCATGGACACTGTGGAATTTTTGATCCAGAAGGGAAAATCGATAATGAGAAAACTACGAAACGATTGGCAGAGATTGCTGTTTCATATGCGAAAGCAGGATGTCATATTGTAGCTCCTTCGGATATGATGGACGGTCGTATTTTGGCCATTAAATCGGGACTTAAAGATGCAAAATTGGGGAGCCATGTAAAAACCTTTTACCTGCTTACTTGCTTAATTGCTTATTGCTTTCACCCTCAATTTCGCCCTTATCGATATTGTCGAAGGTTTAACTACCTGTTTAATATCCCCGTATTATAAATTAACCAATAAATTATTTTCTGTCAAAGGTGTCCGTGTTGTCTTACGCTGCAAAGTTTGCATCTTGTTTCTACGGGCCGTTCCGCCAAGCTGCGGCGTCAGCTCCGGCATTCGGTGACAGAAAAGCGTACCAGCTCCCACCGGGTTCTAATGGTTTGGCCATGCGTGCTGTGGTAATGTAAAGAAAATGGTTGTGAAAATGTAAACTGTCGACTATCATTTTGAATGAATCCTATTGATTTGATTGATTAAGAATCGAGACGTTGCTGAAGGAGCAGATATGCTGATGGTGAAACCCGGTTTGCCTTATCTCGACATCATTAGTAAAGTGAAACAAGCGCATGGCGAACTTCCATTGTTTGCTTATCAGGTAATAAAGAAAACCTCTCTTGTTTGGGTCTTGTTTTGTTTTATTTTGTTCTCTTCATTTCATGGTGTTTAACATTTGATTAGGTTTCTGGCGAATATTCCATGATTATGAAAGGTGGGGAAGCTGGACTCTTTGATTTGGATGCTGCTATTATGGAATCACTTACATCGTTGCGTCGAGCTGGAACGGATGTTGTTATTTCTTATTTCACTCCACGTCTTTTGGAGAAATGGTCCAAGAAATAATGATGACGAAACAGAAAACCAATAAGCTTTAATGGTGGTATTACAGGTGGTGGGTGATGTGATTTATAATCATTGTTTATTGTGCTACTGAAATTCATGTAATTGTAAAAGAAATGTTCAGATTGTTCATACGTTCATACGTTTTCAAAGCACTTTGTTCACTGATAATCATTGCATAGATATTATACTCATGCTCATTCATCGGGGGTGACTGTGCTGATATTTCTGAGCAGCAAATATTGTTCAATAGAGTACACATGGTCAATCTAATTCCAATTTTGGAAATAAAGTTCATATAATTTGGTTTCCTTGGATGAATTTGCATATCTCCTTGAAAGACTGCTCGAAGCTCGATAAGAAACGATCTCTAAAATGCCCGTTTTTCCCAAATTCTCTAACAAACGATAGTTTCATGTTTAACAATGGAAGAAAATAACGACTGCACGGCAGCTTCTCAATCACCTCCTATAGTCGTAATTGGGCGAGAAACGAATGACTTCATTGACAATGTAAAATATCCCAGAAGTGCACGATCTACAACGTCTACAAAGCATGTTTCCCACAAGAAGAAAGAGCCTAAGCCAAAGGAAACAGAAAGTATTCGAACACTTCGAGGTACTGAATCTGCAAAAATTGAAAAACCCTCGAAAGTGTCCAAGTCCAAGCCCAAAGGTCCCTCAGCGAATGGAGGAGAAAGCTTAGCAGCCGTGAAAGGAAAACTGATGAAAAGTGACGATTTCAAAATGTTTTATGACGATATGGTTGATCAATATAAATCATACTATGGGGAAAGAGTGGACGAAACAGCCGATATGAGTCAAAAGGGAATTGCAAACGAATTGTTCACAAAAGCCGCAAAAATGCAGAACAAAACACATCTTTTGTTTTTGGACACCAAGCGAAAGGAATTTGAAATCGAAGCTGACAAGGTTGGACAGTAAACAATCTCAAAAGGAAAGTAATAATTGTATTGGTTTCAGCACTTATTACATTTTGTAATTAACGTTTTAGGAAGTTTATACTGTGATGGTTAAGAAATCTTTGTTCATTCGAACGATCTCAGAACAAATTCAAGCTAAAATCTCGTCAATTCAAATGCAACAAAATGCTGAGAAGAAGTCCAATGTCCACAAAAAGTCTAAAGTTAATCCAATGAGCGGATTTGCGAAAAGCAAGTGTCAAACTGCCGATTTGCCCATCAAGGACTCATGCAATGTTAGTGGGTTTCAACCCGAAGTCCAGTTTCTGAAATCTGCCAAATCTGACCTGAAAGAGAAACCGAGTCGATTTCCTGCTGGGCTCAACGTGGAGTCCATGGAATTACTTCCTAGTCTTTTGACAATGCAAATGAAAGGCAGCGCTGGTCATCACAGTACTTTAGCACCTTCGTTCATGAAAAAACTCGAAGAAAGGACCAATTCCTATGAAGACAAAATGATTGCCAAACTGCATGCTTATCGACAAGGCTTCGGAGCTCTCATTCTCCATTTCCTTCCCTATGAGAGCATCTTTTTGGACATCAAGCGAGTGTTTGAATACAGCATTGACTACATCGAAGAGAAAATGTACGATTGTCTTCCGATCCGAAAGAATATCTTGATGAAAGAGAGGAATTTGGATGCTCGCATTGCCAATTTTGATATTGAACGACGCAGTGATATGAATTTACTGGATAAGCAGAATGCAAAGCTTCAAAGCTGTGCAAAAAACTGGGATGCAACTATTGAAGTTTTACAATTAGTTATCAACAGGTACACTTTACTTTCATAGTGGACTGATTTAGGATTTTATTAATTAGTGATGTATAATGTAAATCTAAAATCTTGTAGACTAGAAAGCAAGTTGGGGCACTTGAGGGAGAATTCCAGAATGGCTGTAGATCAAACCAAATTAATGATCGAGCAAATTAATAGGCACAGGGCCAAATTAGGAATGCCGAAGCGACCGGAAATGGCCTACTGGAGACAAATGCTTCAACGTGGTTTAGCTGGAACGGTTGAGATTGAAACTTTCACCGTTGAACCAGGGGACAGCCTCATCCTTATTAAAGCTGTACAGACGGCACTCAAGGATTTTGAAGATCACACCAAACAGTACTAAAGCAGATATTTTTAATCCATTCTGCTCTCTTCATTTCTTTTTAGAGACTATTAATTTTGATATGAAAAAAATGCTCCAAGATTACAAGACAAGAAAGCAGAATACGCCACCGTGATCCCACGAACTGCCGTTCCAGAGTTAAGGGATGAGCTGGACGCTCTCAAGATTGAGTATGACAACATAATTCAAGCGTATGCTGAAGAGGAAACAGAGTATGCCAACTTGCCCAATCCCAGAGAAATCAAAGCGGAGCACAAAACTGCCAAAGAAGAATGTGAAAGATTGCGAGTGGACTTGACTCCGCGTCCGAGCTGGACCAAATATGGAATTTACACTATTAACGGTGAGGAAAGATGGAAAAGTGTGATTAAAGGTATGCGATCTAGTGCTATCATGGAAAAATTGACTGACGAAGTACTTGCAAAGCAATGGACCGATGATCAAGCCAGAGTTACACTCCGGTGGGACGAATGGGATAAGCCTATATACTAATTCATATTACGCTTTCCTGAAATCGATGAAAATTGAATGACAATTTCAAAGTACGAGTGTTTGTAATATACACAAAACCAATAAAAGTATTTACTTAAAAAAATTAGTACAAGAGCGCACCAGAACACAATTAAACAACACAATTCGGATTGTAATTAAAATTAAAACATCTAGTCTTAGGTTCTCAGTTTAAAACATGATGTGCAGTATTGCATTCTGCATTTGAGAGCACACAATGACACAATTTTGGATTGAGTTTGACTATAAAAAAAACTTCAGGCATGACTAATTGAAGCCAACGCATCGTCATCGCTCATGTCAACCTCCACTTGATCGGGGAGGAATGATAACTTGTTTCTCAGACATTTGACTGTGTCTAGTGAAGCAGATATCACTGCTTTTTCTACTATTCCCTTGAGTACCCATGCCGGTAACTGCAAATCTACATCCAGCACCCATTGGAAGTTGGTTTTCTTAGCAGCACCAGCACAAGGTGTAAAAACCCACCCTCCGATTCCATTTGTCCCCCTGTAACAAAGAAAGCAGTTCTGTACTTACGAATGAGTTCATTACTATACGAAATTGAAATAAAAATCAATAAGTAGACAAATACCGTGTGATATTGCCCAGTCTAGGTTTGGCATCGTGCTTCACGGACACATTTGCAAGAATGTACGCTCCGTCAGCAGTTACTGTATGATGTCGCAATGTAACAAAGTCTCTTGGTGAAATTGCTCCTGCAGCCGCTTCTTTACTCATCTGGTAGCTAACGTCTGTATTCGCATTAAGCTTCTACAAATGATGTTTAAAGTTTAATGTATTAAGCACATTTAAAGGAATAGAAATACACTTTTCAACCATGACATTAGTATAAGTACCTGAACTATTTGACAAGTACTAACAGCAGGATTCCAGTTAGGCATCGCCTCAAAATTATTAAACAGTTCTGACACGATTTTTACGGGTTGTGTTGGCATTGTCCCCTACAAAAAAAGTTATTTTTAACACACCAATCACCAATCACACCATACGACCATACAAAAGATTTGCAGTGCAATTGGAAATTATTGGAAATGAAAAAATGAAAGGTACCGAGATCATGTAAATCTTCCGATGGGCTTTTTGCGAAAATACTGAATCACCATTATCAGCAGACTTTTCTAACACCCAACCAGAACCTCGAATAAGGCTGAGTAAATTCTGAGCTATCACAGGGCCTTGTTGAGTCCACATTTTAGTCTAAATGAAAAGAAACGTATAAATTAATCGTAGAATAGAGCATTTGAAATACATTTTTGAAATGTTCGACAGTATAAAAAATTAAAGTAAAGTGTACAAAAATTATAATTACGTCTACATTCTCGAAGCGCTTGTAAACCTTATTTTTACGTTCCATTGATTCCGTTTCTGAATGTTCATACTCACCATCCGATGGAATCGGAGATTCTAAAGGAGAATAAAAATTAGCAACAGACTCTGGATAACTTTGTGCTGTGATGGCTCGTGTCAAAGGTGGTACTGCAGTTTGACTCAGCCAAGGAATGACACCGATATGATTCCCTGTTCCAGTCCCCAAAGCCGCCTGACCTACGAACAACAAGAATACGAACACATTTGAAATATTCTCAAGTCCGTCCACTCAGTTTTATACAGTTTGTGAGATTATTCAAGATCAATGCGATAGGATCTCTTGTCCCTATTCATGAGATTCCGTCGCATTGCATCGGATAACTATTCTAATTGACTATTCATAAAGCCCAACCTACGAAATCTCTACATTCGCACATTTAGACATTTAGCAAATGTTAGACTTGTTTAAAACTTCATACGTTTCTTCGGAAATTCACTAATCATACACATTGGATCAATGATCCAATTCCTGAATATATGGTACTTACGAGCGTGAAAGATTGCGGCTTGTCTTTCCTGTGGTACTACGCGAAAGTCGAAAAACCAGGCTTCAGACCATGCGATAATGAAGCTGCTCAATACGAGCATAACAGGATACGTAGCATTGTCGAATTTAGACCACTGTAAATGCAAACAAGCAAAAAGTCGGTATTTTTTTTATCGAACAATGTAAAATCAGAAGTTCGGCCTAACACACATAATAATTATTGGCTTACGTCAAAGAGGAATACTTTAACGAGAAGAAATGCGCAGGTTCCAGTAGTCGTGAACTGAAAAGCGCATAAATATACAAACGTCAGCATTAAATTTGATATGAATGAATGTACATATAAGACATAAAACGACGAGTCTTTGCAAATTAAAACTTACAGCTACAGGAAACCAGTGCTGACACTGTAACAGCGCGTAAAACAGAAGGAGAATTGTAAATCGGCAGGCGGCACACATCTGCACAGATAAACATCAATGACAGGATAAATGCAAAGCACTTTACATACACTTTCGTTCTGCGTCAATAGAATTGCAAACTCGAAGACGTCAATCGTCAATTTTTTCTTAATAGACAATGTTCAATCGACTTGTACAATATTAATATAGCCAATTTGACAGGTTTAGTGTACATACATACCCTTACACTAAACCGATGCAAAATGTGCTAAAAAATGAAAATCTGAGAAGAAGGAGTTTGCTCACCACTACATCAAATATCCTATGCTTGAAACTGTATTGAATAATCTCCAGTTCTAAAGCGTCTGGAATGGAGGAAGATCCTTTAACCTTTAAAACATAAAAAAATGAGCAAAAAAATGAGCAGGATAAATTGTAAAATTATAAAGGATGTAAAAATGGTTGGATTACGAGTACTCGATTACGTACAAGAATAATACACAACGTCCATAGGAGAACAGTGAACAGAAGGTCAAAGGTAACTAAAAGACAATAAAATCTGCGAACTGGTGACAAGTTTCTTCCATCTGGAGTTCCGAGAAGTACATCTTCCGATGGAATTTCAAGGGACGGATATGCTTCCATGATTGATGATTGTCTGATTCTTTCAGCTAAAAAATATAGTGTTCCGCCGATAAAACATTAACCCCACTTACAAAATGGTGGTTGTCCACAAAATTGCGCACTAAACGCAACTTAATAAGAAGATCCAGGTGACGATGCCTCACAATTGACAATGTTACAATTTACATTGTTGAGTGGACAGCGGAAACTAAAACCACAGAAATGAAATGACACATGAACATATTAATTAATTCACAAAACACGACTCACAGTCACAAAGCGTCACTTTAACAAGTACAACGGAGCTAATCATTACAAGCAATACAACAAAAATGTTAAGCTGCTAGAGCTTCATTTGTGCTGATACCGAAACATACTGATAGTGACTGACGCACTCGTGTGAAATGATACGATTATAAATTATGATAACAAACAAGCTACAACTTGAACTTTGACATGTTAGTCACGTCTGTCTCGTGGGAGGATAATGGATACTCAAGCCCTGTATGAAGATATGAACATAAACACCCACATTGACATTGAACAATTTTAGGCACACATATTGCGTTGCATTAGATAAAAGCTTAGCGTTATCCGCTCTACAACTTATCCTTCTCAGTTCAGTTGCATAATAAAAGGACACTAACAATGTAGCATGTAGCATCATATTATTAGAAATCCGAGTCAAATGAACCACGTAAACCATGTAGATGTAGTCAAAGACAATGTTATACATTGGTTATACTTATTGTCATTGTGTACGAGTCATGATTATGATGACTCACAAAACAAACAAACAGGGTGATTAACATGATAACAACAAACACCAATAAAGATACTAAAGTGTAGTAATAAGTACAAGTAATAAGCCTTGCAACGTTGCAACTTGCAACTGCAAGCTTGAACACTTTTTCATTGAAAAATAAATGTAGGTGTAAATGTAATGTGAGTTCAAACGAAAAATATTTTAAAAAGCAATATCACAGCATACCTGATTTTACTTTTCGCTACATGCCAAAAACAACTTTTCAAAAAAGCTAATTGAAAATAGATGGATGGACTCTTTTCATTTGAATCGTATACATATGAATCTTTGCAACTTCAAACTTGATGAAAGTTAGAACAATCCCGATTTTGAACTTGAACACGAATTCAAAAACACCCGTTGAATACGGATGACGTCGTTAGCTGTAATTTAAAAAGAAACAGTTAGGAGAGGCTGATTATTTGAAAGTGCTGTTGTTTTGTTCCTAAATGATTTTCAAAAAATGGTTGATAACCTACTACGTTTTACCTTACATCCAATGAGTTTCGAATTCGAAGGTAGAATCGTAGAACGTAGAAGCCTTTTTGCGACTCGACTGTCTTTGTTATATTTATCCTTGATTCAAATTCATTCGAGGTTTACATAACACAATATTGTATTTTTCTTTGCGTGTATGCTAATGCTAACTATTGACCACTTAATTGTTTCGTGATCTCTTGATTATGTTGTTATTGTCGTTGCACACTGCACTTGCATTGCACACACTCACACAACACTAACACATGATCGCAATTTTTGTGTCCCTTTGAATTCCCAATTCCCACTAAAGTAATGGGTTTCACATATCCCCAGTCCTCACGTGCATTTCAGTTCAGCGTACTACGTGTGTGTGCACAACGGCATGTCTAGTCATTCAAAATAATTTAAAAATCTGAATTTTCAGATCAAACAGAATCAAAATGTTGACAAAATGCTGATGAAGTGTGTTTACATATAAAAACATGTAGTTTATATTTTTACTTACTTTAATTTGCAATGTTTTTAATATTTGAAGAATAATAGAGTTGGCGTTTCGCAGGTACAGTCAAGCGTACTTTGAACTTGAAGCCGTGTTAAGAACGTAAGAAGCTTCTGTTTTCGCTTTCTGCAGTCTACATTCTGCAAGGAAAAGGAACGTCGTACAGTCGTACTCATATCGTGTCTTCGAGTCGTTGTTTCGTCCGTGAAAACCGTCATTTTATTAAGAATTTACTGTTTGAAAGTGCAAATCTGTAATAATTGTGTTTGTAGACAAGATTTAAAGACCTATATTTAGTCTTTCGGTCTGACCGTTTTAATAATGGCAACTGCTGGTACAAGTAGAAGTAGAGTTACCCATATCGACGATGTTTCTTCATCTGAGACTGGAAGTGAGTCCGATGCGGATTCCGGTGATTTGGAGAATAAGGATGAAGAAGTGACTGAAACTCTAGCTGGTGGAGACACTGAGAGAGTAAGTATTTTTTGAAATTAGCATGCCTTCCAGAATCTGGTGAAAACCCGGGCTTTTAGCGTCCATGAATTTGAATATTTTGAATCGTAATTATTGTGTTTCAATATTTTCAGGCTGTGAACGGTGCTGACGATGGCGGGTCAACGGTCAAGCACATACCACGCGCCGAGAAAAAGGCAAGGAAGTGTTTTGCCAAGCTGGGACTTAAGCATGTGCGTTAGGTTTTTAAACTAATTTTTATGAGAAAATTCAAATGTATACAAAAAATGCATATATATGTAATGCTAAAATGCTAACCCTTTGTGAATCATAGGTTCCTGGAATTAGTCGAGTGTGTATTCCAAAATCGAAATTCGTTACATTTATCATCTCAAACCCGGATGTTTACAAAAGTCCAAATAACACCTATATTGTGTTTGGAGAAGCTAAACTTGAAGATATGAGTCAACAATCTCAAATTGCTGCTGCTGAGAAATTCAAGGTGTACATTGTAATAGTTTTACTTTGTTTTTACATTTTATCTTTGTCTACGAAAAGTTCTAATGGATTGATAATCATAATCATGAATCATGGGTTTGTTTTAGGTTCAAGAACCGCAAGCTTCTGTTTATGAAGTGGAAATGGCTTCAAAAACGGGTGCCTTCGGAGTACAAGAAGAGGACGAAGGCGAGCAAGTTAGTACGGAAGGAGTGGATGAAAAGGACATTGAGTTGGTCATGTCGCAGGCGAATGTGACCAGAACCAGAGCCGTTATGGCTCTCAAGAATGCGGGTAATGACATTGTCAATGCCATTATGGATCTGGCCAACTGACCGTCTCGATATCATCATTTCATCAAAATCTTCCTGCAATGCGATTTGGAATGACAAGGGGACGCTAAGACTGAACATTATTCGAATCCATGTCAAAGTTAAAGCATCCTGTTTCACGACTTGCCTTACTATTTAAATTTCATATATTTTTATTGTACTCAATCAACTATCATTATTATAAGTAATTATCGGGGACCATCCGAAAAGACTGATAGTGAAATAGAAAATCAGATGTCAAAGAACGTAGTAGTATTAATTATTTGTTTCGCGTTTTATGTATTAAAAATTATTTGTGTTCAAACGTTGTTGTATTAAGCTAACATTACCGTATTATTACAGAAAAATGCATGTATCCAAGTATATTACAGTACTTTTTTTCATGGTCGGTGTTCAGTAGCGCTTTCTTTGTTCCCATATACGCTTTCAAGTTGTGTTCAAATAAAGTAATTTCACTATAATGAGATTACGGAGTAGTCCTGCGATAGTAGAAGCATTCTGGTTTGAACGTAAGCACTGGTTTTAAGGTCACGGTGTCATGAGTGCATTGCATTGGACCGAATCGGCCAAAATTAGTATTTTCTGACGACGTAGGCGGCGAATAGAATTGAATGGAAAAACAAATGAAAAAGGTGATGACGACACTCATGCAAACGTAAAGGATGAGCAGGCCTTGTCTTACTTTTGAACCCTGAATAACCAAAAACACGAAAACACACATACATGCTTCCAAATGCATTCTGCTGTAGTTTCTGTAAAGTGTACTGATTGCTTGCGAACTTACTGGAATGTCGTCCGGATCTCCTTCTTGAATTACGGGAATGGGAGTTGGAAAATAGGAGCGGGGCGAGGTCAGGTACATTTGTGTATCAGAGTAAACCAGGAGAAGCTTTAATTAAAAGATCCATCTCTCAAAATGCTGAATGACATCATTACAGGCAGAGATAACATCGATGTGTATGTTTAAAAGCAACTTACGCTCATTATGACGTGCATAATAACATCAAAACCCATCCAGATCGACAAGGATATCATCAAAAAATGCTGAGGTTGAGAAGAGGGAGTATTCATTGTCGGACTTCCTGTAAGGTAGATTGAGTGGAAGAGCAGTCCCACTGTAAATGTAAAAGTCTCATTAATGCTATCATTTTTGTGTTTGATATTATATAATATAGCTTAATGAATTGAAGATTTCATACGGTTGAGTACGTAGAAAGCAGTTCCAAATAACCAGTGGAAACAAATTCCCAGCATTCGAGAACTCGAACCAATGCATCGGAAACCACCGGTAACTAACAGAAATCCGAAGAGACCAATGGTTGCCCATCCTAACATTCCATGCAAATAGGTCTGGAATTCCAATGATTTCCCTATGAGACGAGTAGTGCATACTCCAACAACTGTTCCAGCGATAACGAGTGTGGCCATAAACAAAGCTGAATGAACATGTACCTGAAAAAATGAAAATGTTGCATAATGTACTATAAAACAATGGTCCTACGCCGAAGTTACGCCAAAGTCCTATAAGTGTCAAAAAGGCAATCAGAAAGCGTGCTTTCAATAATTTATGGTATTTCAAACTTACAAAGTACCACAAGTGCAATAGGATAACACGGGATTTCATAAAGGTTTCTTTGTAGTAGCGACTCATGAAAATGCTCAGTGGAAGAAGAAACGTGGTCAAAATCACGAATGGAATTGCATGACCTTTTCTCATAGCCTGATTCGGTAAAAGAAACATTACAGGTAGGTAGTACTTTCTTCATTTATTTGCATTTCACTGCGTGAAACATACAACGTACCCAAATGATCTTTCCTTCCAACTTGTCCGCGAAAACTTCAGTTGTTTCAACGGTAAGTCGATACGGGCAAACTCTTAACGTGCGGTTTTGATTGATAATCCGCGTGAGGCAGGAATCCGAAAATGTTTTCTTGATATACTCACCATATTCTTCAAGATCGTTGATCCCTTTAGTAATCTCCGATTGACATCTTGGGACATTGGTCAAGCTTGGTTTTTCTTCTACCGACATTCGACTTTCTTCCTTGCTAATGGTTTTCACACAACGTCCACCGAACATGTTACCTTTGCAGCCCGTCTTTTCGTCAGAGTTTCCATACCCCGGGTAATGATACGACATGGCGTTCCCGGGATCCTCTTTAGGATCGTTTGTTCCTTCGAATGACGCAATCCAAGACGGTAACTTGTTTTTCGTGATCTTGTTACCACAATAAGGATGCGGATACTTCTTATATTGCTCGTCGGGGAAGGGATCCGCAGCACCGCTAGGTTTATCAGATAAGGTCAGTACTTGATAAAACGGATGAACAACCTTGTCCCCTTTACTAGTCGTGATAATCATGTTCCCTTTGAAGTAAATCTTGCTTTTCTTGTTACAAGCCTGCTGTGAGAATTTCCAATAGAGGGATCCCGTAAACCCACTTTTTGCAGTGGCACCCGGACTAGTGCTGTTCTTCCTACTTATCGCAATCAGGGACTCCAGTTTCGTGTCATGGTGAAAGACAGCGCATGATGGAACATAAGGCTCGAAAGCAGGGACGGCAGTACATTGAAGTCTTTCGTACTTGCTCACATGAGAAATTTCACAACTTTCCTTTCCATCAAAGTAAACATTGTCGGTAAATTCCCCTACGGGATTCTTGTGTTCGTCCATGGCGCAGATTATGTAAGCTTGAATGATGGAGTTGTCCACTTCATCGGGTTCCATCTTGATTTCTACCCGAAGCCATCCATTGAAAGCCCGGCCTTCTGCGTCCTTTTCATTGATGGTGTAAAGAGACAAGATTGGCCGGTGCAAGTTATCATGACCTTTGTCATCGTCTTTAAAGTCGGTCACAGCACCAGTGAACATTTTC
>JABASF010002598.1:0-13902 GCA_019776145.1 Harlomillsia oculata
CCAATGTCGTTAAGTGCTCATTTGATCTTCAAGTGCAAGATTTGTACTTCAATTTAATGTGACCTGTAAAGTGTCTTTATGTGATGAACTGATGATCACATCACCCAAAACACTACTTCACAGTCAATTCACTTCTGTCTGACCCGTTAGTTATAAAAAAGCTAAACGTTAGGTCAACTGTTGCTTCAGAGTTCAGAGAACACATTACGTCACTTGCACTTTTCAAAGTCATTTAATAAACTAGCCTATAGCATTGCCAAATGTTACTGACCCAAAACAATCCACCAAAGTCGGAAGCTTTTGATCCGTCTTGAAGGACCAAGGACATCGCAAAACGCAGACATTCTCATAATATTCCAAATTACTAAATGTTTTAATCAAGTGTTCTGAAAACCTAACCTTTTAGAGATCAGACTGACCTAAAATATGTGCCATTTGCCATTTTGTGTCTGTGTGGTACTGTCTTGCACGTCTCAGCGTGATCCCCCAAAAATGCCATTTTAGAAAGTACCATTAATTTGACTCGTACACATGCTTGAAAACATCTTACGTGACATTTGCCATCGAGGAACGCACGTTTCATTTCAGCTCATGTCATCGAATCTCGTTTTTCATTTGTTATGTCCATTTCGCACATTCATTACATTCATTAGTTTTTGTGGTGCATTTCGAAGTCTGCTGGTGGTGCTGGGGTTTTCTCTACCTATTACGACCTTAAACTTGGAATGCATTTCGCAATGACACAACAAAAGTATTCATCAAACGCCTCATCACGCTTTTTAGGGCTGCAAATGACGATGTTGCAATTTCATTTTGTTGTTTTTGGTGTCTTTTTGGTCTCTTATTTGGAAAACTGTACAGACCCCATGACAAGTGTCAAGTGTCATTTTGTCACACTTATTAATCTAGGTGGAATGAATGGTCCAAAAATCTACTGACTGAGATTTTTATCAGTCACATCTATTCACGTTGTCAATGTACAGTCATGCTAATGGCATGTCACGTGTCACACTTTTACTATTACGGCCAAGACCCACGAGAATACGCATCTTCCAAGTAAGTCTTGACAGATCGTCTTGTTTATTTTTGGAGTATCAGGTCAAAACTTGTGTTTTGAGAGATCGTTTCAGATTTGATGACCTCTTTAACGTACATCTCAACAATAAACTATTACATTTTATTTATTTACTTATTTTCCCTTGTTTAGTTTGGTTTTTAATTGAATTTGGATGAAAGAACATTTGAATCACTGCTTGCAATAAGTTTCTCTTGCCAAAAATTTTAAGGCTTTCTATACACAACGCATCCTTTTTCGGCCACTTTTTCCAAGGTCTATTAAATTGAGAGAAAAACGTTGATCTAATATTAATTGCCGTAAAAACTAACGGGGTATCTGATCTGGTGTACTCGAATTTGCACACTGTGGGCTTTTGAAGATTCTAAAGAGAAACAACATGTTAAATGGATTATATGGTTATACATACGATTTTCAACACGCGTTTTCCGTGTGTCTGGTTCACATGTGCACTTTTCTGTGCAAAATTACTGTGCCAGTGCTAGCGCTACGGGAGTTTTTGCAATCCACAAAAAACTATTGGGATTCACTCTTTTCTTCGCTAACATTACAAAACGTTCAGAAAGATTGTTGAACTAGATTACGATATGAGAGTACAATTTACAAAGCACGGTTCCATACTGAAAATCTTGTTTCCAGCTTCAAACTATTTTTTTGTCTCTTGTATAAAATGTATAAAACCATTATAAATCATAATATCATATTATTGCGCAACGATTTAGCTTAGGATGTATCAAAGAGGAAAACCCCAGTTAACCCCAGTTTTGATCATGACGCGCTATACTCTATTGCATCAAACATTTTATTCGCATTCTGTAAAATTCGTCGCCTTTTTTTGAAAAAGAAAAAAATGTAAGAGAAGGCCGGATTAAGTTTTCACAAAACAAAAGTGAAATGAATACAAGAAAAGGGTATAAAGTATAAGGATAATGGGGGACGATTTTGTATTAGGAAATGAAGATTGTGTTTAAAGTTCCCCTCGAAGCCCTTGCTCCATTAAAAAGAGTTAAAATTAGTATGTTTTGAGATAAATGTCAGTGAAATACGAATTTCCTTCCACAATACATAAAATAGCAATAACATTTAGCAAACCGCAACAATAAAATTAAGTATTTGCATTCTGCAGTTCGTATAAAGTAGCTCGGAAAAGTGCAGGATTAATGTGCTGGGATGCGATTCATGTAATGCTTGCAAGTTGCAAGTTGCAAAAAGGCAACGGATGGGATTTTGTCACACGCCCTTCGATTTAATTCGGAAGTTGGAAAAATGAATGTGACTTGAAGTCTCTTTGCGACTTGACCTGCAGCATTTTCACACAAATGAGGCAGTTAGCAATCATAGCTTCATAGCATAGCAAATAGCAGTAATAAATTGAATAATGCTTAATGCTACTCTTCTGTGCCTTTTTTAAAGGTCTTTGCAGTTTACACACATCAGTTGCATTATCAGAATTATCACATTGACTCGTTTCTTGCTTTCTGCAACAACAAGGTAACGAAGTTTTTAGTGCGTAAAATCAACCAAAATGCACAATGAAACGAACAACTTTAACTTTACCATTTACCATCCTGAATCCTGCATACTGTTGCCTTATACCTTTCGACCTTTCATATACAATTGTCTTATCACCTTTACTTATCAACACAGAATTTAAGATTTTATTTATATGCTCTTTCTTTGACACGTGTTGAGTTGAGTATTCTTTAGCGTTTGTGATGAAACTCATAATTTCGTTTTTTGATTCAAAAATCCTGTAATTTTAAAACTGTGCTGATATGCTCCCAAAAACCGGGATAAAAACATCCGGGAAGCGGAAAACTCTCTGAAAAAACCGTTTAGCATAATAAATACAGAGGATGTATTTTTGCGGATCATTTATCAGAATACGGCGGTGGTGTGAATACGTTATTTCCTCACATGATAATGACTTCATCAAAGAAATGAGAGGGTTAACACAGGAGCACCGTTTCAATCCCAGTTTTCTCGGAAATACTAAATACTATGAAACAACTTTTGATTGCTATTTGAACAAAAAATAGAATTATGAAACTTGCCTGAGCAATTTGGTAATCCACAATCCAGTCAAGGGCCATCCATTTGAAAAAGGCCGTAAGGACCAATACAAAAAAACTGGTAAGAATCAATGCATGTGGCCATTTGCGACACAAACTTGAACACGAACAACATTGCCGTCTTGGACCACTTTTCAAGTAATCCTTCATGTCTAAATATTTTGGTTGATTCCGCAATTAATTCTAAGCTATAATTTGGATTGAGGGATCCACTTCCACTAAAATTTCAATTTAACAAAGTCACATGAAAACGCTGACACTTTGGTGAAACCTGGAATCGGGGCGACTTGCAATGGTGCATGGTGCCCCAACCGCCTTCGTCAAAGGCGTCAATTAATTAATTAAGGATGAGTTGAAAAGCTCACAAAAAGACGACACAATAATTTGTCGTTTAATTACAAATATTCTGGCACAGGGGACAGGGGAACACAGATTAACAACTTTCAGTTTTGCAAGTTGACGAAATTAAATTCTAATAAATTGTCCAATATTCAATTAGGAAGGAGGGAAAGATGTGGAAAGCGTGCATTTTGTGGTGGCAGACAGGATTTGCCTGCATGTGCGCACTCGGTTTAGTCTGACATTGGAATGATGAGGATTTCATACAAACTTGGTTCGTCTTGTCTCATTCGCAAATAAATGCTGATTCCCTCATTTGTTTGTGTTGTACATGAAATCGCAATCCCTCGCTCCTGAGAATGCGAATGCCATAAAGCTAAGGCTCCTGCAAAAAAAAGGTTGCTTGCTTACTTCCAAAGACTTGCAAACTTGCTGGCCTGGCCAAGTATCACAAGGTTTAATGAAAAGGTGCAGCTCACAACAACTCACACAGGTACTCAGTACTCACACTCACAAACCATTATCATACTAACTTCCACGTTCAATCAAAATTACCTTGCTTATTGTCTCTTATTGAAACTAAAAGTATAAACAACCTTAAGTCATATATTAAAACCATTTCTTTTAAAAAAATAACTAAAATAAATAACAGGTTGTAGTTTATGAAGTCATGAACAATGTTTTTTCGGGAAATCTAATTTGCATAGAGTAAAGCCAAATATTGACAGAGGACTTCGGATTCGGACTTCCAATCGATTGGATTCTCTTTTATCCAATTAAATTAGCCTAATAGTATATACTAATTAATGATAAGCAAATAAAGAATGACACAGCTTGTAATCATGTTTTGCTACTTTGGCAATTTTTGTTCATGCATTCATGCTGCTGAAGACAAAATGGGGAGAAGCGAATGTAATGATGAAGTTGGGGTTTGGATTTGGATAACTCATCTTATAGAGTTTGCAATAAATCTAACGCGTCGTTGAGGACTTGAGTCGTAAGTGTAGTTAAGATTTAAGAAATGACTGTTGAGAAGAATCGAGTATTTTTTGCTAGCTTCTAAAGAGCTACGGCAACATGAGTGAAGGAAGCAGGGCATGACGAGAAAAGACGCTTGCATTAGGAAATTAACACACGTTTCCATCGACCTAATCTTCCACAACTTGCACTTTACCTTACTTCTTTGCTCAGTCTATATATTCTCTACATTTTACAATTTTTGTACATAAAATATTTAATTACACTTTCATACAAATGTCATTAATTATTCCTCGAATTCCGCATTAATGTTAATGTTAGTTAAGTGAATGCCAATTTTCTTGATGCGACCAGAGTACATGGTTTTGCCTTCAGTCTGAACTTTACATCTTGAAAGATGAAGTAGACAGATAATTACAAATATTTTTACATTTTATAGTAATTCTGTGTAATGTCCTCGACACAATAGCAATAGAGCGATGTGATAGGATTTGACAACAGCAGCAAACTTATGTTAGTTACGCTCAAGATTGCAATTTTTTTAAATCTAATACTAGCAGTAGTAGGAGGTGTGAGGAGTCAAGACGTACTTATAGTAGACGAAATGAACATGATGGGTGACTAGTGACTATGAAGTGTACGAAAAACTAGCAATAAGCACCCAAGTCAAGAGAATTACTGAATCCCACTTATGCGAAATTGCTCTGCGGTTGCTTGCTTTTTAGCCAAGACGGAATTGCATTGTATTTAGTACTGCACAAGAGCAAAAGATTATAGCTAGTAAAGTTGTTATTAGTATATTGTGCACTCCCTAGTCGAGTCATGGCGAAATGGACATGAATGATGTGTGCCTATTGCATTGATCACGTAGGGACTCGCTGAGATAGCGACTCCATGTGAAACCATTTGGGGATGCATTATTGCAAGATGAACAACTACTAGATTAATTATTACCAGACCACGATAAAGTTCAATAGTAAACGAACATTGATGAAAGAGTGACACAAGTTCACCACAAAGTTGTTGCGATACCGTAGCAGCGGCAGCCGCGCTTTCGGCATCTTTGCACTCTGAGACCTTTGCGGTGAGCTTGATCTAATCTTGTCATCTTATACTTGGCATTCAAACAAGAACTTGGACTTTTCAATCCATTTTTTGCTGATGTTCACACTTCTTAAAATAGGTCACAAAAGTATCCAAGTTTCTTTAATATTTTGACATTTTCAGATACATTTTGGAGATTACACGGAAGGAAGGGAAATTTTAATTTTTTGTACATTTTTTCGCAAGGTACAAGTGAGAAATGTGATGTAAATGGTTTGCCAAAATATTTTCCAAAATGGCAATCTCAGCATCCAAATTGGTCATAAGCGCAATATATTTACGACTTGATTTGAATGTCCATAAAAATTGGTGCAAATCATCATTCCACACAAAATTTCACATTTCCTTTCGTATTCTTTGGCGACATGAGAACATACGAAATAGGAAGATGAAGACGATGACCTTCTCCTGATTGTCTCACACGCTATCGAATCACAAAATTACAATAATCGAATTGAAAATTGACAGGTTGTATGGAGACGAAAACGAGATCACGTAACTCAGTCAACCAAAACTTGCTTTTTTCCCATGTTATAATGTTGTGGAAGCGATGAGAAATGAAATATGCATACGTAATTTGTCTATATAGTTTTGTCTTTGCAGAAAACAATCATAAGTTTGTGGCTCCACTTGACATCCTGCGCATAATAATTAGTACTAATGTTATTTTGCCAATGAAAATAAATGGTTTTTTTGTGGTTGCTAAAGGGCATTTAGGCTAAGGTTTTACACTTCCCTTTGGCGAGTCAAAATGTGTGTCTCTGTGTCACAATAATGATCATAACACAACCTTCCGACTGTTGGCCCAGGCCCAGTTAAATTGACTTCACTTAATTACTCATTCCAATTTATCATCATCATGAAATCCAAAGTCTTTAGACTTCAATTGCAGGCTTGGGAAGCTCAAGGAAGCTTTGCATACTCGCTTGTTGTGTGTTTAATTGTTCCATCATGAGTCGACGTGAAATGTGGTTGACAGTCTGACAAATCGTAGATTCTTTGTTGTCCACAACAAAACGCGGGTACAAACAATGTCATGAATGTATTTGACGGCATTGAGTGTCCAAGTTTGTGATCCTGATCCAATTTTTTTTACTGAAAAACCAATTTGTATTTCATTTAATCAAGTATAGCTTTTGTCCTTGAGGAAAACGAGGAACAAAGGAACTAAAGGATTTTTTGTATGTTTCAAAAACTTGACCCCTTGGACAAAAACCGAAAGAGGAAAATTTCAAGAGTGTGAGTATGACACGGCAAGAAAATTTAGCAAAAATAATAATAAAGTTGCCAAATCATCGCCTATTCGTTTTCATGAGACATTCTTTCTTGTTGCGGTCTTTTTTTGACTCTGTCCATGAAACAAAGTTTTTGATTGTATAACACGCAAAATCGTATCGGTATTTAATTTGATGGTGTTTTAAGTAGCGTCACTTAAACCAAACATAAAAATGTGACCTTTCTGGTCATCAAAAACATTCAAAGCGCACCTTTTAACATGACTACAGGGGCGTTGAATGATTTTTTCTCACAAAAGAATAAAAACACACACGGAAGGTCTTTGCATTTTCCTCATTAGCCAATTCGAATCAAAGGCAAAAATAAAGAACCTTTTGCTTCGCAACTGTTTTTCCCAGAGCGTCTTTGACATTTAACCCTTTTAAAAAATAAAGTCTTTTCTCCTTCGTCTTCACATTTTTTGACCTTATCATTGACAAACAATTTAACTGTAATACAATGTAACTATATAACACAAAATTTAATTAAATGAGCATTATTTTAACTTTGGCAATGCGGCAGGTCAATTGAAATTAGGTCAGTGGCAAAAAATCACATGTTCCATGAACACTTTAAAAATTTTCCTATGGGAAAATCCAGACTTCGTCGATTGTTTTTGCATTAAAATGTCCAAATTAATTATTTTCACGCATTTTCTTCCTTCTGCCTGCATTTTGTCACTAGTACATCTCAATCAAAAAGGTCAGTTGTTGTTGTTGGCACAAAAGACGTCTAAGAAAATGGATAAAAGTGAACTTCATGTCCTGTTGACCACAAAAATCGATTGCGCAATTTCATAAGAGTCCGAGTCACATGCGTCTAAAGCAATGCAATGCAAAAAGTGAAGAAATGACTACCCAATCATGAATTAGGCATTAAAAGTCAAGATCTCAGCATCCCCTTCGTAAAATGTGTGCACCAAACCCCATAAGCCCATTCCATGCACAATTCTCACCATAATCTAATCCTTTCCTTTGTAATGCTACAAAGACTATTAAGTAAGCACACTGCAAAACTATAACATAAATAATCGTAGTAAACTGCGCTTTACAAAAATATATTTTTTGTATGTTTTCACAGTCAATCGAACTGCAAATTGCTAACTGCATAACCTTAAACATGTCCAAGTTATGCAATCACACAGGTTATCAAAAGCAAAAAACGTCTAAACTGACGTTCTAGCATGAAACATTATATTAGACGATTTTTCATCTGTAACATTTGCAACGTTTTCTGCATGAGACACGTTGCTTGAGGCTAATTGCTAATTTATTAATGTAACTTTTAGTACCAAGATTCAATACAAACATCCCATCAAACAAGCGCAGCACAGTCAAGTCACACGCACTTTTTTGTGTTAGCTATGAGACTCGGCTAACCATCGTGTTTCGGCGACGGTATTTAATAAATATATGTGACGCAATAAGGAGATTAAAGTTTGCAGATTCTCAAGAGTGATTCAGAATGGACCAATTTTGGGCGTTCCTCAATCCCACACTCGATGATTGCCAAAAGGATAATTCAAAAAATGTTCCTTTAATCTATTGAGAAGTCAGTGTCCCTTGCATGACTCTGCGTCCTTGCTCCCTTGGACTCTTAAAAATGTGAAAAATCCATAAATCTGTTTCTTCTGCACTAGATTAGACGACACACATTTAATCACGAAAACGTTTTTTTGCATCTTTGCACTTTGCATCTTTGCATTTTTTGTGATCTTCGTGGCATGGCGTAGGTCTGGATCATTTGATATGATACACAGCACCGTTTACGAATCGTCAATCTTGCTCAGAGAATGTCATATTGTCCCCATGGGACATAAAAACTGTCACATGAGTACCTGAGGATGGGGATGTCATCGTGTAACATAGGACTTTAGCTCAAATCAGTTGTCATCCCAAAATTCCATATTGTCTCAATATTGCGTAATTGTGTTTCTTGTCTCGTGCAAGATGCAAATGACTGTCATTTAACTCCGTTTGTAAAGTCTGTACAATGAAATATATAGCTGAACGAGTTTCTTCCATAAGTACAATTTGTATTATACAATGTAGTTTTTAATAGTTGGTCATCGGGCCACGTGTGTGTCATGTGTCATTCTTCACAATGTGGTGTGGTCACTGGTAAGTAGTAGTGGTCACATTATGTTCAGATGGTCGTTTGGTCATGTCATGGTCTCATCAAAATACACATGAAAAAATCCATTCGATGTTTGTAAGTGAAAATGGGAACTTAATTTGTAGATAAATTAATTAAAGGCACAAATTAAAATTAAGCTGTTCAACGTCAATGTCTACAAGATTATAGAAAGTAACGATGTGATGTGAAGTCAAAGTCAAGGGGATCATGATAAATTAGCACAGATGTGTGACGAACGCATTCACACGCACACAATAAGTCAGTCAATCGTCATCCGGTCAATTCCTCCTTTGTACACAATGTCTAATTCACCTAATTGCTAATTTGATCAAGGATCTAATTACAAAGGAGATGTAATGTAAATATAGGCGCTGCAGGCTTAGCAGTTATCAATCATAAACAATCATGAGAATGAAACAAGGAAAGAGCTTTCCTGACCATCTTCTGAAGACGACTAGACGACTGACGACGTCAACGTCGACGAATGACTCAATATCATTCGTAATTAGTAAAACACATCATTAAAATGTCTCCTTACGCAAACTATGTAACGTCATTAGTATTCAGGAGTAGTCTTCCTTCCATTCTCTTCAGTTTTAGTCAATGACAGGGTCACAATAGCACGGAAAAACGGTCCACATTCTGTCTTGCATCTGCGACGTACCATTGGCAATTGTCTAAAAATAGAACTAATGGAATACAAAAACACAAAGTCTAATTTTCCTTCGGGCAGCTAGTAATTGAATTTTTTGTGAAGAAAGTCGACTACTAGTACACATTACCAAGGAATTAAGTTTGCGACAAAGATGTGACGAATGTCGACTTGACCGAAAAGTAGACGAATTGGCCCAGGCCATGGTGGAATAGAGGCAGCAGGGAACCAGAAAGATTGCAATGGGAGTTTGAGAATACCAGAAGACAGAGACAAGACATGGGACAAGGATATGCCATGAGAGAGAAACAAAGACGCACTGCATCGTCTTGATTCCGTATTTAAGACGAAGAACAATGATATGAAAGAATTGCACTTACCGGTAATTAAATTGACATAATTGTCATCACATGATGCAATTTGCGACATGACATACAATGCTGAATTGACAAGGGATAATCAACAGATTGATGATCATGTGCTTTTTTTATGGAGGAGCCGAAATCCAACGGTTTGCCATTGTGAAGATGCGGCGAAAAACAAAAGGAAGTGAATGTTGGGAAGACGTGAGAAGAAAGAGTAAAACACGATTGACAATTGACACCGTGTTGATGTTCAACAAAGTTTTGGTTGTGCGATTGCGAGGAGAGAGGACGGCCTTGCGTAAACGCGGATGCGATCACGATCTCAAAATCTCGACTCAACTCATCTTCAAAGACTGCAAAACGATAATGTCCTCAATTCTCCTTCAGACGAGAGTAGTGAAACTATAAAATAAGCGACCAGATGGTCACAAGTCACAAACTATTGCATTTTTTCCTGGTACAAAGCAAACTTTCATGATGATGATGTGATCCTCATGTGATGACAAGTCAAAGAACCCTTCACTCAACTTATGTGCGTCTAATGTCAATTTTGTAGTGTTTTGTAATCTGTTTTATTGCTAGGAAAGTTACTGCCAGTCCGCATTATAAACACGTATTGTGACTTTGTGTTTGACTCTGTCATGCTATTATATTTCGTCGCATTTCAGCAACAAGTTTATTTTTGGAATGGTTGCAAAAATCCAGCTGGACGATATGACGTTTGTTCTTGTCTTCTGATGCTCTGATGTTCATCGACCTCTTTTTGTTTTGAAGCCAGGAAACAAACATGAGTCTGTTCAATTTTCCTCGACTGAAGGAAAACAAGACTCGAAAGGTTTATTTGCTGCTAGAGCGAAGCTGCCACACTCAATTTTTATTACAGGCTCAGGGGAAAGTTCAAACTGTGTCGAAAATCTTCTGGAACCCAAACTTTCTGGAATGAAAGTTTCTGGACTTTTTTTACGAACCGAACAGAGTCTGATAAAACCGACTGAAAGGCACATGAAATGAAATCGCTCTGAAATCGTTATCAACATGTTGTTACTTACCGTTACTGTACATTTTTCAAGTGGTGCAAGTAATATCTATAAATCGCTAATATCAATAATATAATGTATATATTGTAAAGTGTATTAAAAAGAAACAACGCGCATCGTGTACAATGAAGCATAAACAATTACAAGTGGCGTAACCTTTGATCGTGACGAAATGACCTTTAGCCTGAAGAAATGTGTATGGCTTGACCAATGACCACCAATGCTGTTGACGCCAAAGCATCTCAATGATAGTATGCTGATGACTGGTGATTATGAGGAATAATGGATGGATGATGATGGGATGGGAAGATNTGATAGTATGCTGATGACTGGTGATTATGAGGAATAATGGATGGATGATGATGGGATGGGAAGATGTGGAAGGAAAGCATCCTTTGCACGCTTGAAAGGTAAGCGAGAAGTGGCAGTAGTAACTGGCATCTGACAAGTGTACTGGATTGAAATGATTATTGTAAATTGTAATCCATATTGTTAACGCGGCATTTGCATGGGACTTGACTTGCATGCCGCGACTTCAAGGAAAGACGACATGCCTTCCGTCGCTTTATGGCTCTCTGCCGCATTGTTGACACTGGGACACGCACTTCTTGAGCGCCTTCTCCTCCCATCCAAGCTACCAATGCAAAAATTAGGTCAGGGGTAATGGACCAAAGCGACACTACTTGTCGCACCACCACAAACGCGAGTGAAACCAGCAAAGTTCCATCGTACGACTGTTGCAGGTTCGCATGCTTTGGTGCTTTTGCACATCATACAGTGCAGTGGAACAGGTAAGTCAACAGAAAGACGTGCAAAACTTTTGCTTCTTCTGTAAACCTTTTCATCTTCTTTGGCAAAAGGGAAGCACTTAACTGATTGCCGCTATGTATTGAAGAATGCGAACACGCCTTTTTACAAAATTTTAGGGACGGTTACATCAAGGTTTGTTGGCCTTTTGGCAATGGCAGGTGTGTATTTAATCGCGTCTTCGATAGTTTCTATACGTAGAAAATCGAAGGATGCTATATAGTTCATAAGCTTTTGTATCACATATAAAGTAACAAGATGCGAACAGGAGACATGAGCCGTGTGGACTTTCGGGACTAGGAACGCAACCCGGGTTTTATTGCGCTGGCTGCCGGAATGTTTCACTTGGACAGTCAGTTTGGATTTTGGGATCTCTTCAGGAACAAGTAGTCGTTCGTGTCTCTCCCCGAAAGTACAGTTTTCTCTCCCGGGTGTAATAAAAACAAGAGCGCCTTCAACTTCCCTCTGCTTTCCTGTCTCCTTTCCCAGCACATTTCTCTTTTTTTAATCTTTTGGTGGTTCCATAAAACTAGTTTCGGGTTATTTCAAAAGAATTTCTTTCCTTTTGACGAAAAACACAAAAGGAAAATGCACTGGAAAATCCGGCAAAGTGCAAAAAGTCATTAAATATCTTGCAGTTTCCACACAAAACGTAATTAGTGTACTTTTTCATCGTCCGTGAAAAATGCCACACAACCGGAAAATCTCAGTGAGTTTCGTGAGCGAGCCTGCTCCAACAGGGTCAAATGACCCTGCAGGACTTTTGGCGGATCCAGTCCTCAAAGCACTACAGCAAAAAATCCTTCGCCTTCAAGTCATTCAAGTAAGGAAAAAAACAGACATAATTCATAAATCATTAAGTTTGAGCAAAGCATTTAAAAGTTCACTGGGCATCGTAATAATTGTTCATTGCCACCTTAGTTTCTTATCTTTCATCTTAATTACTGCTTCGTACAGTTCTTATCAGTTTCCTTATCTGACATATCCTACGGTAAAACATTTCAGAAACTCGGCGGCTGCGGCTGTTCCTGCATTTGTGTATCTGAAAATGCATGCACGTAAACATTCGCAGCTTAAACAAGTGCTGTTAAAGTAAACATTTACGGCACAATTACGCATCGCAGACACACATTTCGCATAGCACACAGACATTTAGCAATGATGTGAGTCGTAAATGTGCAGTCAATAATTGCTTTGTGAGAACTCCTCTCGTTGCAACTTGCTACAAATTCACCTTAAACCTTGTGCAAATTCTCTCCAGCACCATCCGCACTTGCACTTTCAGTAGGATAAAACCTTGAAGAAAATCCTTCGTGAATTTGCGCATTGTGCTCTACCCAGGGGTTTAAAGTTTAAACACACGAATTATAGTAGATTCCAAGCTTCATTTGGCATCTGAGCCTATCATTATATGACGCCACGACCACAATACTTAAGCAAAACACGCAGTAGAGCAAATCTACGAAGAATGCATGAAACATTAGTAAAATTTGCAAATATGAAGCTTCTTGCACTGTTTTTGTGCAAAAAACAATGTTTCCCTCGGGATTGCGCAACCATTTGTACAGAATTCCAAATTACACATTCTCAAGTTCCTTCTTCTGGAGAAGGCGGTAGTGACAAAAGAAGCTAATTCATAAAATATTTAATGGTCATGATTTCATTACGTTTCACTCAAAAAATGTTTTCCGTGTCCAACTGTAATGATGAATTAGAATTTTCGTGTGAGTACTGAGTAGAAATGAAAACAATAAAATTGCACATTGTAGCGCACACATTAAGATTAAAGTTAAAAAGGATAGTTTATTCTAACTATTTAAAAAAAAGTTGTTGCATGGTCTCGTACGTGTTAGTGTGTCAGGGGAACTTGATACTTTTTGAGTATGACTGCGACTTCCCATTTCGTGGATACGTGAGGATAGTAAAATAAAGGTACTTGCTCAAAGGGACTTTAGCACCTCAAGGGATTCAACTTCAACCAAAGCCAAAGTCCTTAAATTGGCCTTCTTGAAAGCAAATGTGGAAACAAACGACTCAAATAATGACATAAAACACTTGCTCG
>JABASF010002599.1:0-13890 GCA_019776145.1 Harlomillsia oculata
CTGGTGCTGGAGTTTCTGCGGGAGCGGCTGTAGTCTCCGGAACTGGTGCTGGAGTTTCTGCGGGAGCGGCTGTAGTCTCCGGAACTGGTGCTGGAGTTTCTACAGCAGCGGCTGTAGTGTCTGGAACTGGTGCTGGAGTTTCTGCTGGAGGAGCCGGCGTCTCAGGAGGAGTAGCAGTAGTTTCTGGAGCGGCTGGTGGTTCTGGTGGTGGGCCTGAAGTCTCCGGAGTCTGTGTTTCAGTTACTGGTACTGTCGTTTCCGGTGCGGACGTTGTTGGTGTCTCAGAAACGGGTGCAGGAGTTTCTGTAACTGGAGCCGGCGTTTCAGTGACTGGCGCTGTCGTTTCCGGTATAGTAGTCTCCGGAATCGGAGTTGAATCTGTCATTTCAGAAGTTGTAGGAGGTGCATCAGTGCTCATTGTCGTGGTCGTCACATTATTTGTACCTATATTTTAAGCGATTCGAATCATGAGCCTTAGAACATTGATCTAATGTCGCAAAATCAACTGTAGAGTAAGAAACTCACCCGGAAAACATTTGACACTGTCTGCCCATCTACAAGTACTACTTTTGGGATCGAATAAAGTTTCCTCTGGACATTCAAAATGATACGGAATGTCTCCCATGCATAGGTAATATTTGGAACAATCTTTGGAGTCCGGGACAAATCCGTTTTTCTTACACTTGATTGCTGTTGCGGATGAAAACCAAATACAGTCAATGTGTGATCATTTTCATTAGGTTTGATGATAAAGAATGTTATCTAATTATACCATCGCAGTCACGAATGTAACCTATGTAAACGCAAGTTTTCCATACATCACTGAATGCAAATCCTTTGGCACAGCTGAAATCATGCAAGTATGATAATTACTCTGGCCACTGTACATAATTTTGACCTTTGAAATATTAGAATACCCAAATAATTGACTCATAAAATTAAAATCAAACTTACCGACGCCTAATTTTGTTTCCTCTCTCACAAATGAAATACGCATTGCAGTCAGTTGGATCTTTGTGAACGGTATAAAAATCCAAATCGTCCGGACATTCAAATTTGTCTTCCGTTGGTTTCACTATGTCTTCAAATCGTGCCCGAATTTCATAATAGTCGTAATCCACGTCACCGGCACCAGCGGAAGCGAGCACAGCCGCCGTTCCGCTTGGCAGAAAACCCGATACGAGCAATGCTATCACTGCGGTCAACATGATGACACTTGGACACCAATAACTGAAATGGACAAACTGAAGAAGCAACCATCACATTGCATGATCTTTCTCATTTTTCTCACTTTGCATCCATTTCTTAATTAGGACTTAATTGACATGTCTTTAATCCTTACATTTCTGGCTTTCTGGACATTCTGGACAAAAGCGGAGAAAAACCTTAATGTCCGACCGATTGAGAGTTGAGTGAGTTGACGCAAGGTGACCATGAGCAAATGCGGACAACATTATGCTTGTTACTGACCAATTTAGTGCAATGGTAATTAAGAAACAAACATCAATCAGCGTAAGGTTGGTCATCACTAATGTTGTATAATGAACGGCCTGCATTATGCGGTTTGCACTTGAAATGTAAAGCAATATGGAAAAGCAATTAACGAACGATGGCAATCAAAGTTCAACCTTGACNCGGCCTGCATATGCGGTTTGCACTTGAAATGTAACGCAATGGAAAAGCAATTAACGAACGATGGCAATCAAAGTTCAACCTTGACTTCGGAATACTTAGGAATATGAGTATATTTATTAAACCGTCATTGCAACGCTGTCATTTATGGATAATTGAATTAACTAAATTAAATTAAATTAGTGATTCTGGATTTCACTGCTTGTTCTTTCTTTCCGATCTCTATGCCGTTGTTTGCATTGTGAAAGTTCCGCATTTCCCTGTAAAATTAATTTTCATTAGATCTTTCATTNTTAATCCGTCATTGCAACGTTGTCATTTATGGATAATTGAATTAACTAAATTAAATTAAATTAGTGACTCTGAATTTCACTGCTTGTTCTGTCTTTCCGATCTCTATGCCGTTGTTTGCATTGTGAAAGTTCCGCATTTCCCTGTAAAATTAATTTTCATTAGATCATTCATTTTATTATTTACCTGAACTGCCGAACAACTGCAACATGATCTAATTTACCAAACAGACAGTCAAAGCAATCATCATTGCTTTACCAATGGGTGACAAAATCAGGATTCATAGATAAGGACGGTTTCATATTGTACACTTTAATGATTCCAGCAATAATGTTGGCAGGTGTGTTCATTACCTTTTTAGCAAATGTACGGCATTCACCCAGCATTTATTAAAACAGAACACTTTATTAGCTAAGATTTTAATTGCATACCGAATACTCCACGGATCCATTAAAAAGAGTCTTTTTAGTCGCAATGAATGTACAAGTTGAGTCATCATTTGGAGCTGTACAAGTCCATCGGTAGTTGTCTTCGGTGACTTGTTGAATTTGTCCAAGTTCATTTCCAGTGCTTGTTCTTACCACAAATTGCTGCACATTAAATCAGTCATCATATTAATGGAAATCTAAAAAGGTGCTCTTCTTTCATATGATTTACACGATTATAATTTATAATTACTAAAAACTTTGATCCAAGAAGAGGTTTGACTTCAAATAAAGGTTGTTCTGCTTTGTCAACTAAGACAAAATTCCCTTTTTCATTAGGGTTTTGAACTCCTGTAAGGGCAACTTTGTTCCAATTATCCGTTGCTTTGAAAGTGTTTTCGTCATCTAAAACTCAATTAAATTTATTCCTCGTGTCAACTGTCATCACGATCATGGAATCATGGGAGAGATATAAAGAACATTAAAAATTGGAATCCAGATCAAAACTACATTGTTAAACTTAACTTAAATTGTGATTAAGATTGTTATTAAAATAAGAATAAAAATATTTTTACTACCGTCGTTGAACTGACAAAACTTGAGAAACTGGAGTCCTCTGAAGTTGTCAACGTTTTCCATTTTAAAGCATAAAAGGCGATGTTTTGTTATGAATTTCGAATTCAGTACAAAATGTTATATGATTGATCTCGCGGTTGACAAATGCCATTTGTTTGTCAGTCATTTGGCATTGACACATTTAACGTTGTTAGCTTAAGATAAAAGGCCTAAAAGGGATTAAAGAGATAACATGAAATGAAGGCAAGCTAACTAATAAAACTAATGTGTTTCATCTCTTTTGTTGTGACATGGGATTTATAAGATTATGGATTTGTAATCAGTTGTTCAGTTTAGACCGAATTGCGCATTTACTGCAGATCACTTGAAGATACCGCAGATTCGACGTAATCGACCCAGGAAACCTGATCAAAGCCAACATGTTGAAAAAGAGTTGATACCCAGTCCATATTGCAGAATGAATTAATTTCGTAATCTCATGGTCACAGGGTCAACGAAATTGACTGCAGATTATCTAATTATCCATGAATACAAGATTTCTACGTTTGAGGACGTCTTTGGGGGAATGGTAGAAAACGCATGACGAGATGATGACTTTGGTGACACGAGCATAAGGCGTTTTTTCTGGATTTATATTACAACTGATTACAGTTGAATGGACGCACTTCCATTGTTCTTTTGACCATTTGTTGGAAACACAGGACGAGGATCAATTTGCATATAATGGCTTCGGCGGGGAAGAATTTTTATGCCTTGCATCATCCTCAGATTGACACTATTCTACTTTTAGGTGTGTCCTAAATAGCGTGTGGCCCACTGTGCTGGTACACTTGTCCACTTTCGTCCACGGATTTTTACATTTCTACCTTGTTCCATAATGCATTACTCTTCTGTAGCCATTTTACCAGTTCTTCTTATAATTCAGGTAATTAACTTGTTTCTTTAACTTAAAAATATTACCCAAAAAAATCAGACAGATGGATGCTCATCTGATGAATTAATTAAGAATTCGATAATTTATTGTATAATTATTATTAAATTCAGACATTGGCGTTCCATGTCTACCAGTCCGAAAACTTGGAACCAATTTCTCCAGACGTTGTTCACCTGAAGGAAGTCCATGACACTGTTTTAAAGGTGCTTGTCAACATGTGACGATGACGATGTGCCATTAGTTAGTCAATGACACTCATTTGTTTCCGTAACCGTTTTCAGGAACCCATTCATCCAAACAATGCTGGACATGTCTCACCAGGTAATGCAGCAGTGCACGATGCCATTATTCTTATTATTGGCAAAGAAGTACCCAAACCTGGTCAACTGCGACAAGAAGATGATGACGATGACACAACGTCCAACCCGGCGTCACGAGTACCAGCCGTGCTCCCAGGAGTGACCAAAATCATCAACGGGTTCCTAAATGGCAACATCAATGACATTTTCCATGGATCCTTCAGCTTTGCTCCCAAGAACGTGAGTGAGAACATCAACACGGTGTACAACACTGTCGTTGGCCTTCCACAACCGAAAACCAAAGCACCGGCTACGGAAGCGTCGGCGTCAGGAGGCGGGGGTGAAGAAGGTGGCTCTGGCGCTTCAGGAGAAGATGAAGATGAGTCCAACAAAGCTCGTAGAAGCAGACAATTTTATTACAATCATTTGTCAAATCAGTGAAATGCAATTAGTCGATGACGTTTACAAAATCTCATTTTACAATAATAAAATCATAACCAAACCATGTCAGTTCTTGTGGTTCTTGTGCATTTGAGTGTTCGCGTTCCAGACGTTTTAAAATCTAACCTAACCTAATTTCATACGAATACGATGATTCGATGATTTCGATGATGACTGATGACCGTCACACCGTCACACGGTCATACTATACTCTATACTATACTACTTGCCGACAGTTCAAACGTCTAGCCACGGTGACCTGCGACCTTCATTGACCGCGAAATTAACCTAGTGACATAAAACGCAGACAAAATAACATTGTAGTGAATGTACTCGTATGCGGACTGGACAACTCGGACAATTCTAATGTTCAAGTGCTCATTTTCCATGCATTTGGGTTAATTGCAGAATAAAAGCTCTTGTTTTCGCTACAGAGAGAGAATTTGTGAACTGGCAGATAGAAAATACTAAACTTATCTAGCAATTGAATCTGAGGGATTCATTGGCGGATTACGTTTGCAATTTTTTTTATAGATCATACATTTTTAAAAAACAAAAATGAAATTAAGTTCAATAACTTTATCCGTGCTTTCCTTTTCAATACTTAGTCAAAGTGTCTTCGGGGCGTCTGTAGACACTGAAGTGAAACGTAGTAGTGGGCCTATTCGGTTTGTAGAGAGTGTTAAAAATGTTACTGCGGCTAATGCTACTGGAGACAATTCGGTAATGAGTATAGTATAATAATTATAGGATTTTAACTGAAGTTTTAAAATAATTAATGATTAAATGCAGACCCTTTATCGAGAGCCTAGACAAGATGAAGGTGAAGGTGAAGCGGAACCAGAAGAAAGGCCGTATGAGACCGTTCCTCGCGTGTTTGCATCTATTCAAAAACTCGTCAAAGGGCTCGTGACCGGAAATGTTCACGAAGTCCTTCACGGTGCATTCAGTTTTGCTCCGAGGAACGTGAGCAATCAACTCATAGGCGTGTACAATCAACTCGTCGGACTTCCTCCTCCTGGACATACGACGACGCTGAAACCAAAACGAGTGAAAGTCCCGGGAAGTAGTGTCAATGGAACTGTGCCGGGTAATTCCACAACTGCTACAAATGGAACTGGCGTCATTGTCCCATTGTCAGAAGAAGAAGAAAGGGAAGATGAGGACGAGGATGAGAAGTAAACGATTCTTAATATTATTGACTGTTAATTAACTTTATATAAACTGTACGTTCCTTTATTATAGTTTATGGCTGCGGTTATTTATACAAGTGCCTATAACATTTAAAGCTTAAGCTCTTATAATTGTAATTAATTGTACAATCGACGAATGAATTAACAAAGTGATAACAAAAGTGCGTCACTGAAACTCATACACATTCTTCTTCACTGCTTCTTTCCCTTTGTGCTTTATTGCGTCCTAAAACAAAGAAAGTAGGTTGCAAAACGATTATTCGCTAATTCGTTACCACATTACATCCAAAAACCGCAGTTTCGTCGAAATCAATACTAAATACTAACACACACTAACACAAAAATCCATAAGCCTTAATACGCATTACGCACTTACGGAGAAAAACAGAACAACATGATTAATCATTTAATTGAGTATCAATTAACAAAATTGTTTCCTGTTTGCCTTCATGACCTGAGCACGAACCTTTTTTTGTTTCTGAATGAGTCTAATGAACCCGAAACGATTCGTGACGATTAAACTTTTATTATTATAAACACAATTTATAGTAACTTTTAATTGAATCCCTGTCCATGAACCCTGAAATAATGCATTTCTAATTGCGGAATCCGATGCGCTGCTGCCTGAGAGACTACTGTTCCTTCGTAATGAACTGCATCTACACCATTAAACACATAAGAACAATAAATAAATACAAATTGATTTAATCAATTATTGTTCTTTCAGATTCTAGAGATTGGGTCTCATTAAAACGACAGCTGTATTAATTAGCCAATTAAGAATGCAATGGATTACAAACACTTTTTCTATAGAACTCGTTTCAATGCTATGCTTTTCCCTGAATACTGTAATTAATAATCGTCTTTGTCTTATCTTTCAAGTGAAATGTGAATCATTGACAACTTTTCATTGGAATTTTACCAATCAATTTCTTAATTTTCTTACCAATGCAATGACGAATCCTAATAACATAGCTTTGTCCAGAGGTTGAAGTCTGTCTCCAGTGGTAAGAATGTGGTTGAGACCACTTTTGACCCCAATATGGGCCACTTTTCCGATCCGTTGAGCTGATACCTTCAAATTGTAGTAATCAATCAATAAGTTAATTGAACCTCGATTAAATAAAGGCAGTTCATAATAGCGTGAAATTGTTTTGGGCGTTTTTTCTCAAAACGCCATGCCTATTTTCATTTTTACCGTATATTCCAAAATCCCCGTTCCGAGTTGATGAGGCTCAGCAGTGAAAATGACTTTATTTTCCATGTTCGTAATTTCAAATGAAGGTGAGGCAAACTTGCCACCGTACTTGATTACGTGACCAATTGGAGTGTCCACTGGACAAAATACGGTCGCGTCCTTAGCATAAACATGAACGAAATGCATTATTTGTGGACAAAAGAGGAAAAGTACAATAGGGAAAATTGCATAAGTTGCATTTTTTTTGCAAATTACCTGTGAACATTCTCCTTGAAGCAGCTCTAATAAAATGACATTCCTTTTTCGAAAATTGGACAAAATGAACTTATTGGGATTTGGTGAAAGAAATGGGATTTCATGATGCCCCCGGAATAAAACGTGCTTATTTTCATTGAGGACTTTGTGTGTTCTGTATCTGTTCATACAACTCACTGAAACAAGAAAAAAATTTTTTACAAATCCATTGCAAATTCATCGGTTTTGGAATTTCTCAAAAATATTGTGAAGTTCCAACAACTTGTATTAAATGATTTTGATTCATTATAATTGATTTGCCAAAAATCGCTAACTACCGTTCAAATTCTGCTGCACAATAAACACGTTGGAACTTTCCAGCATTTCTATTCCAGGAGGGCACGGGGAATCCTTCGGAGCGATGAATTCGCAAAGATGATCAACGTAGCCTTACCAAAATAATTTGATCATTATAATTGATTAATTATTAATCAATCAATCAATTCGTGTTTTCTAGAAAGATCCCGTCACTCACCTTTACTGATGTAATTTTTAATTGAAGATTTAGTCGTATCTTTGTATTGGCTTTCCATTTTGCAACATTATAAATAAAACTACATATAACACAATAAGTAGTTTGCTTATAAGCTGAAGTATGAATTTTTGTAATTTGAATTAATTCTGAAATGCAATTTTGATTAAATGAACTGTCAGCAGGATTTCAAAGGCTTGTTTTTGTATATTGCTTCACTTCATGATTCCAGGGATTTTTGCACTCTGAAGCAAAACCTACTAGAAACCAGACTATGAAACGTGGCGTTATCTCTTCAGTTTTGCATACGACAGTCTGACACGTGCTAAAAAACAAGCTATGGCTTGTGCTGTGTTGAGTGTGTACGCATTAGCTTTTCTGTGTGATGCGTATTTTGTCACATCCTTTTTGTTTTGCGGTAAGATTCGCCACCATGAACTGTCGTCGTTGGTTGTTGTGTCACAAGCTTCCTTGTGTCATAAACTTTGCTATCGTATGGACAGAGAACTGGAACTCAACACAACTTGTCATTGTCATTTCAGGAAATTTACCATGTTAAGTATTTCTTGCGAATTCGTTGTATGGAAATCACGTAATGTTTTGTTACTCATGCGGTTTGGGAATGACCTAATTTGTTGCAAAAAAACTGTACTGTTCGTTTTTTGAATTATGCTTTATGCTTCGTTCGTATATTGAGAATTTTTTGACTCAGAAGTGAGAATTTGTGGGTTTTTTTGCAAAAAGACAACGTTCCATGGAATAATTTCCATTACGATCAATGCGGTTTTTATAGCATGTCGAATAATATTTAAATGACGTTGGGTCCTCGTCCAGCAATATAACATGTTTGGGGAAATTATTCATGAGATCATCTGGATTATACTAGCAAATTGTCAATTCATGTTTGTGCATGTTGGTAAAATGTTCCTGAAAATAAACATGGGAAAATGATGTTTGCATAGGACTTTGCGATTTTTTGCCAGGCCATATGTGGAATGGTCGAATGGTTTTGTTTTGTTGACATTTTATGCGATATCGGGAGTTTTCAAAGTTTCAATGAACTGTTTATTTAGGTAACTCTATTTGGATGGTTTAGCGACCGAATTTAAAGTACAGTTTTAGGGGTAAACATGTTAAAAAGGGATGAAATTCATGAAATCATGAAATTCAAAATTTTGCCAAAATTAATGTCAAACATAAGAGCAACGCTTTAATAGAAGGGGCAAGTGGTTTGCAGACTTCCAAAATGAGATCGTCTCCATTTGCCCATATGGCAGCATTCAACATGGATCTTTCCACGGCGATGACCTTTAAAACGGTTGGAGGTCATGATACCAATCAATTATGAAAAAAGGTGAGAAGGTGAGATTTTGTCACTTACCAAGAACTGCAAACCTGAATTTGGCGATAGGTTTTTGACGACAGTAAACACAACTTGATCATACGCGTCCTTGAGTTCATAAAGTGATTCTTGCATAGCTGCCCGGGTACAAATGGAACCGATAGGACCGGACGAAGAAATGATTTCAACAGTTTGCTTCTCAGAACAACAGTAAAAACCATGAAAATCCATACGGAGTACTTCAATTTCTTGACTATCATAAATTAGAATTTGGGTTTTAATGGGGCAAAAGCGTAAAGTGGGCGTTTCATGACTCCGAAATATTCTTTGGTTCCGAGAGAAAATGTCAAACTGTTCTGGGAACGTGACACAATCGCACCCACCTGTCAAAAAGTGGAATTTGGATAATTATTCATTCTTTCGGCCTTATATGACACATGAAACAAACGACAAACCGGAATTGCGCTTTTTAATAGTAAATTCACTCAAGCAAATTAACTGGTCGAGTCCTTTTGGACGTTGCAAACCGGCAAAGTTGGGCATCCAAGCTGCTATCATAAGGCAATGAGGTTTAAGTAATTCCGATAACTTTTTTAATTACAATAAATGATCGAATATAATGTATAAAAATGCCTCTTACTCATTTTGAGAGGCTGGACTCAGTTTTACTAATTCACTTGCCTTCGAAACTTTTGGAAGAATACCCCATGCTGACTCTCGGAACGTATTGATACTTCGGTAACGTGCTATTGTTACCCATTTACAGTGAAAGTCTTAATACTCACTTTATCTCTGTCAGTCCGTGGGACAGGAACGATTAATCTGTATGACACGACTGAATTTACTAACCTAAAAATATACTACAACTTTATTTATCACAGAAATTCGGGGAAAGCAGGTAACTTTTTATGCAGTCCGTCGAGGAGAAATGCGAATTGAACACGAAAGCAACAAAAAGGCTCAGATACCCGAGTGCCAAAAATGCCGATGTGCGAGTGATTGGAAGTTATTGAAACACAAGTACTAAAGTATACACTCTAGTTTTTGGGTAAACAAGGAGAAAAGCTGGAAGGGAAAGTTTGCAATGGGATTGAAGTATCAAAAAAAAATTGGATTGTCCACTTGGCTTGGGTCAGTTGAAGCACGCAAGACACTTTCTCCCAACCCTAAAGTGAATATTTAATGGATTTAGTCAATGGGTACACAATCGATATTAAACGCTTTTCTATATTACACATTCTACTATCGTGACAATTTCATCTCTTTTTTTTCCATATTAGATGTATCATTGCATCTTATAGAAGCAATAAAACTTTTTTTTTGCTTGATAGGGAAAGAAAAAAATGCTCATTTTGACCTCATTTCCTGTCAGGTGTGTTCAATAAAATAATGCCGGGTTTTATGTTAGTGATCGTGAGCCGCATTCTTATCTTTGCTATTTGCAAGGTTTTTCTCTTATTTTTCCTATGAAAGAGCGACGGACGTGACAAGGACGAGGACAAATGCTGGAAATATCGTCAATAATGTCGGCAATGGATCAGTGACTTTTGATGTCATGCGATTAGATTTTATTCCCAGTTGGTTTTGAAATAATAAATTTATATTTTGAGTCTCATGACATCACGTGAACTTGGAAATGTTTGTCATTTTTAGCCGGTGGAATATGTCATTCGTATGGAAATTATCTGGCAAAGAGGTAAATAACAAACAGAGCGAAGGACATTTGCAAGGCTTTGGCTACCGGGGAAAATGCAGTGTATAATTTGAGTATGAATTTGGATTCTTCAAGTCGCAGGAAAGTTGCGACACAAATTGTGTGCTGTGCGTTGAATTCATCTGTGGAAAGTATCTGGGAAAATAATTAAAAGGGTTTTGATGAAGTGAGCTCGTTTAAATAAAGTTAAAATGGAGTCGTGATGAGGATACCTGGAATTCTAAACCTCCACTTATTCTATTGAACCGTTGAGCAAGGAGGATGACTTGATCTTCCGCATTGCGAATTTCATAGGAAGAAGTCCAATCTCCTTTCACAAGAATTGAGCCACTCAGCCCTTGGAGACTGAACAAATCCGCCGACTGGAACATTTCCAAGTAGGAAGAAGGAGCATGGGAAAGAGACGAATCTGTGGAAGGTGGAGCGGAAGTTGTGGCTGATGCAGCTTTCTTAAACATAATCCCCAACACTTGTCTTTTATCCATTACGCCAGCATCTTCAAAGATGTCGATCGGTCCATCTTGCCGCAATGTCATTTCTCGTTTGGATTTGGGTTTGGTCTGTTGGAGTGCGACGTATTTCCCTCCTTCATTGTCATTTATCACGGTAATTTCGCAATGAAAGCCAAACCCATCCCGTGTCCCTTTGTCACAATAAATTATCCAATGCGACAACAGTTCACTCAATACTTAGGCAAGTTCAGCAAACTCTGCACTACTCTCTCCACAACACTATAATACGCAACCATTTCATTTAATGGCTAGCCAGAAGAGTCCATTCAAATAAATCCTTACGTGGGTTTTTCCGGTTGAAAATAAATGTTGAAGCTGTCCAGAGATTTTCCAGGCCTCCTGGACAATCCACAATAGAAGCTGAGCGCATTATGGCTTTCCCTACTCTCATATGCATTGGTGTCAATTCTCCTAGGTTGGAATCTTTAACAACAACCATTTTATAATCATTATCAGCATTTTAATTCGCAACATGTGCTATATTTATACATTTTCAAAAATCTGACCTGCTACAGGCGACTTTAATTGAATACTCCTTGCAGACGATGAATCTCCATTAAATCTCCCGTTATCCTCGTTTTCGTCACTATCCGAAAAGTAACGACTGAGCATACCGCCCATTTCGTGACCAAAAATCTCAAAATGAGTTTTTTTTAACACTTTAATTTCTTCACCAGTAGCAGTATTCTCAAAATTTGGAAAAAATTACTACTAGTGCGCATTATTGCTCGCTTTTTAAATTGCATTATAAGATGACAACTTGAGAGCGACAGTATACAGGACGATATGCAGAGGTGACAATGTGTGAATTATTGACCAAAGTGTATGTTCCGAACCCGCCTTTTATCACATTAAATAAATTCAATAGGTGTAGTAATATAAGGCAAAGTATGAGTTTATTTGCAATATTGATTGACAATTTGAGGTTCATTCAACAGTCGTGTCATTTGCATTCAATGTTGTGTGTACAATGTGTACATACTTTTCAATACCTTTTTCTGGTGGTGACACTTCCATTGAACGAATCATACAAAAGGCTATACTATGCAATGGACGTAAACGTAACAGCAAGCTAGTAAAATATTCATGATGGACAAAAGCGGATAATCATATTTAACTGGTAGAAACCGGGTTTTCAGAGTATTTCTCATGTTCTACAAAATCGTCCATTTGGGAAATGAGAATTTCCATTGTTTAGGATTTTTTCATATCGTACGGGAATCTCGGTTCTGTTTTCATGATTTCGGCTCCGGGTAGTTTAAAAATTGTATGTTCCTATTCAAAAATGATTATTATTGTAATCAAAGTTATCAAAGTCAATAAAACAAAGTTAAAAAGGCTGTGAGGAAGACATGGATAAAATGTTCGGGGCCAAAAAAATGCCCGGGATCCGACGGGTTCGGCTCTAAACGTGCCCGGGATCGCGGCGGAATCCCAAAATCGTGCCCAATGTAAACAAACCTGCAAAACCAGCTATACTACAATTCGACAAGGCAGTGTCACCGTCGCACGCCATTGAGTTCTAAAAACATAATGCCATATAAATTGGAAAATTCCAGGAATAAAAAGTTTGTTTTTACGACTATAGGACACTGTCGTTAGAATTTTTGTGATATTCGCAAATTCTGAAGAATTTAAAAAACAATTTCACTTCATAGTTTGCAAAACATGCAACTTTGCGTACAGACGAATGTTTTTCAACTTTTTCTTTTATTGATATGTCAAGTAGGAAATGGAGTTTTTGAAATTGGAGTGAAGTTTTAGTTTTAATTCCCTTAATTTTCTAAGACAGACATATTATTAGAGTATTATCAATTTTATAGTTATTAATTATCATAATTCATAAAGAGATTTTGAACGATTATACGTACAATTACAAACGAAGGCATATTCTTAAGACACACAAGGAAAGAGAAACGCACTTTTGTTTTCATGTTTTTTTTTGGCAGCAACATTTTTTGAAGTTTTCTTTTGGAAGTTGAGTAGTTTTTTAATCTTTTAATTACTCAATTAAGTAGTTAGTACTTTATTACAGTTTACATTGCAGTGTTTACTTCAGTTTCGCTCTAAAAAGTGAGACTTTAAAGAGTAATTAAGAGTTTTAGTTTCATCATTATTGTGTAATTATTGTGCATTGTATTGCATTTTGATTTCATTATTTAATTAATTGTCAAATTGGTAGTACGAGTTTGCATGTCGAACACGTTTAATTACAATATTAATTAGTACAATTAGTAGTCCGTGGTATTTTTTTCATTTATAGTCAAGAATGAACAGTAATGACATTGTCATTTTGCCTCCGGGGCAAAATGTTTAAAATTAAAAAGAAAGTCCTTTTATACATGTTGTTGAGCAAATGGTAAAAAAGTAACTGAACACTCATTTTCTGACGAGTCAGACACACAAAATTTGAAATGAAATTTATGAAATGACATAATTGACGTTTTGAAATTCTTTTTTTGTGGTACGGTGTGTTGTGTGCTTTAAATTGGAGAAGTTTGAATTATTTAAAAAAAAAAAGAAGTTGTTTCTATTTAGTTTAAAAGAGTTTGAAAAGTAAATTATAG
>JABASF010002600.1:0-13889 GCA_019776145.1 Harlomillsia oculata
AGGGTGTTTGACTTTCGTTCATCCACTGGTCAGACGGATCAGGAAGGACCTGCTGAATTTCTTGATCACTTCCAGCCTGTCGAGTTCGATTATGAAATAGTTTCATCCTCAAGGTCCGACTAGTTGTGGGAACCTCTCCATCGTTAACGGTAGGACTGTTGATCACTGTTGCGGTCTGAGGTGCAGGTTGTTGAGCAGAACGCACACCTATAAACAACCATAAAGTACATCGATCGTGAAAACAGTCGTGGAATTGTTAGGACTAATTGAGTTTAAGAATTTCCCATTTTAGAAATGAATATAATTTTAGCGAGTTGTGAATTAATGATTACTTGATTACTCATTCATTACTTACATCGTGGAACATTGAAAGTCCATAGCCCAACGAAATCGGTCGCTTGACTATAATTCCCAGACTTGAGTCTCATGAAACACTTCGAACACACTAATCTTCCTTCTTGACATATATCCGGATTATTGGAAGAGGTCGCGAGTTCAACTAACCTAGGATAAATGGACGCCGCAGTCACATTTACAGTCTTTTTCTTTGCTAAGCTGCACGAGCAGAGAACACAATTTCGCAACATTTTCACAAGCACCAGTAGCACCAAAGTTCAGCCGGTGTGTCACACCCTGTCTCAATTCGTTTTGTGTCATAGAAAACGAAAGTGCAAAGTGTAACAATAGTGTACTCCATAGAAACCACGTCGACCCTTTTTGACATTTTACTGCGGTGACATACAACGGTCCCCATCATGTTTTTCAAAGCTTTGTACCTTCGTGATTGAATTGTCTTTTACTCTTGCATTGCATATTTAGTACAGTTCGATGCAGAATTTAAAACTGAGTAGAATGTGCAAACAGGAAGCAAATCCTTAGGCTCGTTTTTCAGCTATGAATTTTTTGCATGAAATCTAGGGGTTTTTTTTTGCAAAAAATGCCATGTTTTTGTTTTTGAAAAATGTGGAGAGGGTGCAAACATTACTCTTTCATTTTTTTAAAGAGGAAGAGTTGCTCTTCATCATACATTTTATTTGAAAAAAAATTCCTTAGGCTAGTTTTTAAATGGCCCAGTCTCCTATGGAAAGGGGATAAGGTTCTTTAACAATTCGTAGTCCCGCATAAATGGTAAATGATCACGGTGATCGGATTTTTTGATTTTCGAAATTCGAAGCCCACATTTACCAGGTCATTTAATTTTTAAAAAATTAAAACATTGAACAACGCTGTTGTTTTATTTGACTCAATGGTTTTTATTTTGTCAAGATCAAAGGCAAGATTACTTAAATGTACTAAAATAAGATTGGCGAATACAAAAATATTCCTAAAAAACTGGATAAAACACACTGAAGGATAGAATGGCACATGAAAAATTTGTAGTCGTTATTTATAGCATAAAAAATGTAACAAATTTTTTAGATTTGAGATTGCACAAATCATATCAAAAGCACCACATAATGAATTTATGACACGCATACGTAGCACAACACAGATTTAAAGATGATATGTTTTTGAAGACTACAATCAAAATTTTGAAGTCATATAAAAAGTGATTTAAAAGCGAAATGTAGCTAAAGTTAATATCATTAGCATAGATTGCCACGATTGCCACGCGTTTCGAATTGCACTGGAACTCACATTTTCATTGAGTTTGTGACATATTTTGGGTGCTCTGACGTCACTACGTGACAAACTGGGTGTCAAACACAATTGGTCAGTTCCTGGTAATAGGACGATTTTAGCACTACGCACATTGTATGGAAACGTTTGCTGGAATATTTCCACTCCTGAGGATGATGAGTCGACAAGTGTCAATCTGAAGCTTGTGATGTCCATTTTGGAACGGACTCTCCATTTGAGTTCTACATTCGCTCCTTTTTGAGTGAAGGTACGAATGTCCACGTCATAATTTGCTGGAATAACAGGGGCTTGAAGATCTTCCGGGCTGTTGCATTCCAAATCCGATTCTGAGAGTTTGAGTAACAATGTTCCAGGACCGCACCGGAAGTCGAGCAACTCGTCCAAATATTCTCGAGTGTAATTGGCAAGGTTGAAACGGAAATCGGCAATGTACCGTTTGAGGAAGATCAATCGACAATCACAAGCTAATGGATTATCCTTCAGGATGATTTGGGAACCATTTCTAATCTTAGGGAGAAAGTCGACATCAAAATGTCGTAGTCGATTTCGTTCCAAGTCAATTAGTTTAAATGGAGCCTTGCTCAGGATTTCTGTTGGGAATTTTCGGACAAGGTTCCGACTCAGATTCAATTCCGTCATGTTGGGCGGTGGTCCCAAAATCTCTTGGGTCACAAGGGACAAATGATTATGACTCAAATCCAGGTATTCTAATGTGGTAATATTCCCCAGAATCATTGGTCGAATTTCCGTCAACTTGTTATGCGACAAGTTGAGACGCTTCAATCGTTTCGTTCCTCTTAGAAAATCCTTGGTCACAAATGTCAACCCATTGTGCGACAAGTCAATATCCGCCACTTTGTAGTTCGTCCATCTCTGTTCTGGAAATGTGTTCGGGTTAATGGAACTAAATTGATTCCAGGACAAATCGATCGTTTCCAGTGACAAATTCTCTTCGAAGAGACAATTCGTCCCGTTGTCAGTTCTAGTTAGCGAATTTCTAGAGAAATTCACTTTACGCAATGATACAAGTCCTGATAAGGCTCCGACAGTTACTTCTTTTAATTGATTCTGACTCAAATCCAGATGTAATAGCTGAAGAAGTCCTTCGAAAGCTTTGGATGCAATTTCAGAAATTACATTCTGAGATAAGAGCAAATCGAATACAACTGGAAGACGCCCTAATGCTGCTTTTGGAAGTGACTGAATGGAATTCCTGGACAAGTCAATGTACTGCACAGTTGTCAAGTCGGACAAAGCTTCAGTTGGAATCTACATTCAATTTTAAATGATTAATATTCTCAGGTATGCTCTGGTACTGGTGTTAACATGGAATCAAGTAATTAATAATTGTATGCTTCTTGTTTTACCTCAGTTATATTATTTCCAGAAAGCACAACTTTCTGCAATGTGGCCAAGTTTGAAAAGGAACCTTTTTCTAAATTACCCCCGAGTTCATTATCGCTCAGATCTAATCTCAAAAGCGCATTCATTGTAGGCCATGCTTTGCTCAAGGATGAAATCTCATTGTGCGAAATGTTTAGCTCGTTCAAACTTGGTGGAATCTGTATGAACAACCATAAGGATAACGATCAACGGCAGTTAATGTCTAATTTATTAATATTAACTAGTTGAATTTTACCTGGAAAACTTTCTTGAGTTTATTGTGTTTTATTGTAAGCTCTCGCAAAGACGCAAGCCGAGTGAAAGCTGCACTGCTCACAGCTTTGAGCCGATTGTGATCCAGATTCAGTTCAATGATGGTTGGTATAGCCCCAAAAACCGAAGCTCCGATTTCGGTCATGTTATTGTGGCTGTGTATGAAAATGACAATGAACTAAGGGAATGAAAGCATGGTTGAGGTTGATTTGATTGAAGTTGTATAGTCATATAGTTTACCTGAGATTGAGGTATCGAATTCCAAAAAGGTTCCCAAAAATGGCAGGGAAAATCTTAGAAATGTTGTTACGACTGAAATCAATTGTATGCATTTCATACAACTTGGGGAAAGTAGCTTTAGGAATCTCGTTGATTTCAGTTATGAGAAACGTTGAGGATTTTTATTCCCGTCATATGTTTCAACGGGATGTCACCCGCACTTTTGAGTTTGTTGTGACTCAAAAGCCATTCATTAGGGTAACTAAATTCGTCAAAAGCACCACGAGTGAAATTATCGATGAGATTGTGACTCATGTCCAATATTGTAATGTTGACACATGTCGTGAAAGAATCCTTTTCTATCATGGATATAGCGTTTCTGGACATGTTGATGACGAGGTACTGTAGTTCTTGGAATGCTCCAGATTTGACTCTTGTGATTTCATTTTCGGCTACGTTGATGTACTCCGCAAATCGGAGTTTGGAGAAGAGTTGAAAGTCTAAGAATTTTAGACGATTTCTTGCAAGATCTATTGAGGCAATGTTCGGTAATGATCCAAATGCACCTCGTCCAATGTCTGAGATTTTGTTGTCGTTGAGGAATAAACGAACGAGAAGTCGCATTCCTCGGAAAGCTGCTGCATCCAGTTTTGTGATTTGATTGTGAGTGAGCACAATCACACGCAAGTACGCACTTCGAACAAAGGCTCCTCGATTAAACTCTGTTATCGCATTGTGCGACGCATTGAACCATGTCATTTTTGTGAGGTGAACTACATAGTTTGGGTCTAATTTTGTGAAGCGGTTGTGGGAAATGTCAAAGAATTCGACATTCTTCAAATTCTAAAATAAAAGTATGAAACCATATTATTATTATCACATGAATTGTTTTGAACACACAACACAACACCAACCCAACGATCCATTTTGAATATTAACCCAGAGAGTATTTTTACTCCAGTCTTTGATATTAACATTAACCTATAATTAATATTATAAATATGACATTGATTAAGTTAAACGAACCGCAAAAGCATCTTTTGGAATCGTAGTCATTTCATTTCCATGCAAGTCCAGTCGAATCAATCGGTTCAATCCTGAGAACGTCTGTTTGCTTATCTCGGTAATGTTTCCATTTGAGATTCGGATGTTCTTCAGATTCCCTAATCCGTTAATGGAATCTTTCAGTGATGAAATCAAGTGTTTATCAATCGTGAGAGTTTCAAGAACTTCTAATTCTTGAAGAGCGTCATCTGGAAACTCTGTGAGTTTTGTGTTGAGTAGATACAAGCTCTGTAAAGAGTGTACGAATGCTTTTCATTATTTCCCAGCATTGAATTGATTGAATTTTCTGCTAAATTGGTTTTGATTAGACATTATAGAGTCAGTTCATCTGTCAATCATAATGAAGTATCTTACTTTGAGCGTACTCCGTGCAGGATAAAGTATATCCGAATGGAGTTTTGCTATAGGTGAATCTTGAATAGTGATTGAGGTAACGTTGAGTCCTTCTATTAGAGATCCATACAATTTCTCCGTGTTTAATTGAACTAGATGCAAATGCTGGACTGGAATCCCTGATATTGTCGGGTACACCAGGGCCGCTGCAAGCGTAGCTAATGAGACCTGGAATCATGGAAAATCGAACCGATCAAAAGATCAGTTTCACATTTTGACCAAGATTGAACAAATTGCGAAATATATTTCGGTATAGTTTGAATTTTGCTTACGTCTTCGCATCGTAAGCTGATCCCATCATCCGACGGAGAATGGCAAATACAAGGCCAAATCTGATTAATAATTGGACATTTGTACTTCGGACCAGGTGGAATGTACTCTCCAGTTGTCCATTGCATCGACAAACAGAGTATTACACTGAGAATGTGAATCTTGTCCATTTTCATTGATTTTTATAATTTATAGTCACAATCACATTACCCTCGAGATCGATATTTCACTATAAGAAACAAAAAGAACTTAATTAGTTAACAAATTATAACCTTTATTGCTTTTGCGCTACGCTGTCACTTGAAATGGACATCATGACAAAGCGACCGTACCAAAAAATGTGACACAATTGATAACTGATTACGAAAAGGACAGTAAAGCAATGGGCAAATGTGGTTTGTGTGGTTGGTACGATGTCCAAAATATGTTTAAACGTAAAAAGGGACCGTCACAACCCCGATCCGACTTTTTTGTAAAGATTCTCCTTGTAGGGCTGAACAAAGGTCAAAACACTCTCATCTGCGTCTCAAAAATCTATTTGCACTTGGGATTTGCAAAAAGACACGAGGCGCATGCAAGCCAAAACGCTTTTGGGAGTCTGTTCGAGTGTAATATACGAGTCAAGTTGAAGTGATGCATGCATCCTCCCGAAAAAGGCAAAAGGTCAATGGAAATGGTCAATTGGCAACTTCCTACTCTTTTAGTGCCACCCACGAAACTTCACTTGCCGGCTTCAACAACCGCCCTTCTTCACAGATCTTCTTATTAATGACCACATAATCATTTTGCATGCATGTGGATCCAAAATGTCACGCGTGTTGTTTTATAAGCTTGTATGTATGTGTTGTTACTGTGACTGTATATTCGGGATATCATGTTCACTAATCTGTTGTGTTTTGTGTATCAATTTCCAAAAGATGCCAACTTGCAAACAACATCATCGCCTACATTTTTGCACTTCTTATGGTGATTCCTTTTTACCACCTTTTTTCGCAAAGGGTGCTATGTTTGCAAGTTTTGTCCTGTTATAACGTCCCTGTTTGGTCAGTCACTTGGTCATCAAAGGACGATGACCAAAGTAAATTGCTAATAATGACCAACAAACTGTCATGTTCAAAGGACTTGTACACAGGCTTAAACATCCAAATTGCTGTTACACAATCTGCTAAAAATGTGATTTATGGCTCACTTGCAAACATTTCATTTATTTCATGGTCTTTTGCTCTTTCCCCCTTATGATAATTTGTGAATGATTAGCAAACCACTGATTAACTTCTCTGAGATTTGTGCGAGATACTTGGATGCAAAATAAAAAAAAGATTTCCAATTTGCAATGAAATTATAATATATACCTGAATGATTTGCTCACTGCGTCTCCTTCAAATGTGCTTATCCCATGTTGCTCGTCAAAATCTTGAAATTACGTTTTACACCTCATTAAAATCCTTGATGATTATATTATTTGACACACTTCATGTCATTTGATACAATTTCCTAGTAAAACTCTCACTTCAATGCGATTGTCAATCCGAATTTTCACTCATGCCGTTGGCTTTCCCACGCACAACTCAGACGTCACAAATTATCAAAATAATTAATGTATCATTTAGATTGGAAAATTTAAAAATGAGGTGCGTGCTTCTTAAGATTCTTGCTGCGTTGCTGCTGTTCGGCATGGAATTATGGAAGCGATTAAATCAGTAAATAATGTCGTTGTCGTAGAATATGAATGGTTATATAGAATTCTACCTATTCTGCTTTCACTCCTTCACTTCTTAAGAAATCCTACATTTCTCACAATTCACTCTCAAATAATGTGCGCACAATGCTCTACTTTACGATAGTTTAAACTGCATCATCTGCAAGTGTTTGTTGCAGTGGTTTCAGGAGGTTTCATTGAGTAACTGTGCATGCTGCAATTTATATACCTGTACCTGCTGACTACCCTCAAGCTCCTTATTACAAGGGATGTAAGACCACGTCCACCTTGAGAAAAGAACCATACATCTTCCCTACTTTCTTAAAGGGAGAACTATCTTAATTCAACCCTCTTATGGTAGCATTCCCATACAAAAATAGTACCAGATCTGGTTCACATTCACATTTTTATCATTTCATGCAAATGAATGGAATGTTGTTGCAACGAGGTGCGAGATGCAAGGTGCATATTGCAGTTGTATTGCAGTTGTAATTGTAACGTATTCTCTTTTAAATCTTCTGATGATTACCAATTATCAAAATGAAAATATTGCATTAGAGAAGAGGCTCATCTATTAATCTATTTCTCTACGAATTCGACGAAATACTTAACAGAATGTAGTATGAAAACAAATGGCGTTTTTTAATGTAGAGTAGAAAATATTGCATTAGAGAAGAGGCTCATCTATTAATCTATTTCTCTACGAATTCGACGAAATACTTAACAGAATGTAGTATGAAAACAAATGGCGTTTTGTAATGTAGAGTAAAAATTATTTTATGTAAAATAAATTAAATTAGTATTATTAAAGGTGACAAAAACAAAATGTCATTGATTATGATTTGTGCTGGAATATCTAGAGTTTCTGGAGAGTTTTCGACTTTTCTTTCGACGCTTTCATCAGCATTCTCAAAGAAAAACATGCAAAGCGTGCTCTACAGTGAAAAGTGCGAAGTTGAGCGTCCGCCGTGGACTCAAACCATTCCAACTGTTCGTTGGAGCCGTACACTTGTCTTGTAAACGCGTAAATGTTCTTGGAATAAATATTGTACTTAACGAACCTCGTTTATTAATTGTTTTGGATGTTTAATCGTCGTTTTCATAATGTTTGTTATATATTTTAGACATTTTCGATAGTAAGGTGAGTATTGATTTAGGTGATTTGTTTAGTTCTTTTAACAGTAAAAAGTAGAGCTTTTTTTGGGGGGTCAATAAAATTTATTTTGATTCTCAGTCAGTTTATAGTTTTTTTAGCTAGAGTAAATTGTTTTAGATTCAATTTTGTAGTTAATTATTGCCGAAGACATTATTTTGATGTTTTGAAGATGGATTTTAAATGAAGGTTTAACAGTTTTTGTATTGTACGTTTGTTAACGTTCTACAGGTTTGGTGAATGAGGGGTGTAGTTGCGAAATGGCGGTCATTGTTCCAGACGTGTTTTTGAGCTGAAAATGAAATTCTCATAATTTTGAAGGTTCAATTACAATGGACCAATTCGTAAATCAAGTTACGAGGGAAGCGGTGGCGACGCTTTGTCAAGCTATAGGATGGAACGCTGCTCACCAGTCAACAATAGATGTGTTGACGGATATCATGATTCGTCAAATCAAGACCATTGGGAGAAGAACTCATGACTATGCGGAGAATTTTAATAGATCAGAACCGAATTTGGAAGATATCAGTCAAGTATTTCAGGATATGGGAATTTCGGTCAGTGAGATTGAAGAGTATATCGAAAGCTTCGATCCGGTGCGGGTTCCGTATCACAAGGATATCCCTAAAGAGTTTCCGGTCAAGAAGGAGTCGCACTTGAATTTTTTAAGACCCGGGAGTCAGGAAGTGTTGACGAGACCGCTTCATGTTCATGAGTACATGCCTCCGATGATTTTTGAAAATGGTGAGAAGGAAGTTAAAGAGGATGGCATTGTTATAGACCGAGTAGAATCTAGAAAATCGAGAGAAGAAGTTGTTGATGATGACAAAGACAAGGAGAAAGAGAAAGATAAGGAGAAGGAAAAGGAAAAGGAGAAAGACAAAGACAATGACAAAGAAGGTTCACCAATTGTTAAAAAGGAAGTGGAAATTGAAGAAGTGCCTATAGTTAACGGAATTAATACTGACAGCGACAATGTGGACGCTGCGCTCAAGGCTGCGGCTGCAGATAGCTTATCGAATGTTAAGTCGAATAATGATGTCAATGATGACGATTCTGATTCGGATATCTATGGATCATACGGGTTTTCGGTTTTAGGAAAGCGGAGCAGGTACTATAGTCAACATTTCTTAAATGATCCATTTTATGAAAAAGTACCTTTGAAAGTATCAAACCTTGATATTGTGGCATTTTTGGTGCTTTGTAGATATCATTACATGGAAAACTCTCTCAAGCGTGCTCGAATGCTGTTAGAAGAAGAAGGTCCACCCGTTCGTGTCATGTCATGTTGTATGATGACATCATCCGGTTACATTACGTCATCTGTCGAAGGACGTCTCCCAGAAACCAAAAGACCTCCAAAGGAATGGTTAGAAGAATACGAAGCAGTACCGGAACCTCCTCCAGAGAAGAAAAAGAAGATTCCTACAATGAAGAAAATTGTGGAAGGAGTCAAGAAACTGGATAAAGAAAGGGATAGAGAGAAGGAGAATCATGCAGATAAAAATGAATCGGCGTTTAATTTATTTGAAAATCCGGATAAGATTTACACCAAAGCCAAAGCTCCTACTGTTAAAATATCAAGTAAAGTTAGTAAAGTTTCAAGTAAAAAGAAAGAAGAAAAGCATAAATCTAAGAAACACAAGCTCAAACCATTCAAACCGTCGTCGTCAATACATTCATCAAAGCGTGATAAAACAGCTGAGAAACTTCTCAAAAAGGCTGCTGAAAAGGAAAAATTGAAACTCAAGAGTTTCCATAAGAAAATTTCCAAATTTGAAGACAAGAAGAAACGCAAGGAAGTCAAGTTGAAATTGAAAATGCGTCATGCCGTAGCTGCAGTAAGTAAAGACGGGCTGGATCCCATTGAAAGTGATGAAGATTTTAGTAATGAAGGTACATCAAAAGAAGCGACTCCGATTTCGCATAGACCGGTGGAGAGGAAGTTGGTTCCTCCTTTGGTGGTTCCAAGACCGAAGAAAAGAGGACGACCACCTTTGAACAAGCCTAAAATCTTACCAGCTAATTTGTTTGACATAAGTGCAACTGGTGATAAAAGCATTAATCCTGCTGCTGTAGCTGCAATTATGGGACAAGTTGGAGTTGGAATGCAGAAAAAGAAACGTGGACGACCGAAGAAAATGCCTCCAATGATTCCAATGCCTGGATTGCAACCAGCGCAACTCAACTTGGTGAAGTTTAGAAAGCAGCATATGGAACCGGAATTGAAATCTTTAATCCCTGAGATTTCACTAGGTCTGAAACCGCCGTCATCTAACTTTAATATGCTCATGGCACTTCCTACCCAACCAGGTTTAATTCCTAATTTTATTCCACCTCCTCCGCCTTTAAGTCGCATGCCTGCGTCACTATCATCGTCAATTTCAATCACGCCAACCTTGCCATCAACTCCTTCTCCGGTTAAGGATCGTCACTCTAAGTTTAGACAACTTGTCTTCTAATGTGTGCTCATCGGTCACTATAACACGTATTGATATGTCAGGATCTCAGAAACTTCCTACTCCAAATGACAATTCTATCACTCCTGGAATTGGCAGTCCTAAACTGGGTTTGGGAACTACAAGAATATCTCCATCAACTGGCAATGCTCTACCCATCCAAGCAGATTCTTCATCTGGTATTACCATCACACCCATTGTAATGGACAAACACGGCGTAGAAAGAAGTCATCATCCGGAGAAAGGTAGTCATTCAGCTTTGGCTAGATTAGAAGAAGATATCAGATCACGGGAACAGCGTAGAAAAGATAAAGAAAAGAGAAAAGAACTGCGTAAGGAGAAGAAACGAGAAAAGAAAGAAAAACTAAAAGACAAGGACAAAAAAGATCGAGAAAGATCTACTGATCCAGAACGAGAGAAACGTCGCGAAAAGGAAAAGAAAAAGAAGAAACGCGAAGAAAGTGATTTGGCAGGTACAACAGTTCCTAAAATTAAACTGAAGTTGAATCCTAGCAATACACCAACGCCTGTCGACAGTCCAAATGCCCCACAAGTGTACGTAGGAGATGATGGGAATGGCAATACTTCACAATCGCACTAAAATTAAGCTGAAGTTGAATCCTAGCAATACACCAACGCCTGTCGACAGTCCAAATGCCCCACAAGTGTACGTAGGAGATGATGGGAATGGCAATACTTCACAATCGCTTCTCAGAAAAATTACAATTAAACCCGTGGAAGATAGTAGCATTAAACGGGTTAGAGAAACTTCGCCTGAGTTGGCAAGATTTTCACCTTTGGTTACAAGGTAATGCACGAGTTTTATATTCTTTGAAACTTTGTTATTGTAGTTGTCAATAATGTTATTGTCACTTTGTTTCCAGACCGCCTAAATTGATAAAGTCACCAAAAATTTCACCGATGCAGTTAACAAGTGCACAAGAGATATCCTTCCCAGCAGCTTTGAGTTTTGGTTCGGGTAGCAGCAGCAGTACAAAACGTGGTCCTGGAAGACCCAAAGGCGGTGGTGGTCCAAGCGCAAGTGGTCGAGGACCCGGTCGGCCACCGAAAAGCACCCAATCCGGGCTTACTACTGAGACCGTTGGATTTTATATCGACGAGCAGGTACTTTCTCCAAACTTTTTTTCATTTAGCATTATTTATGTGTGTTAATAATGGTGTAAAATTGCATTCTTCGATTCCTGTCTCAGTTGAACATTTGTTGCATCTTGTTTATTTTGCTTTGTTTCATTGATTTTAAATTCATTGAGATGTTTGTAATGTAAACTACTTGGGAAAGCTTTTTTTGACTGCGATGTGCGATCCTTCATTCTTTATCATTTTTGCTTTTGACTTGCAAAGTTGCGACTACACTTGATGATGCAACCTGTCGTTATCAACAAGTTCATATTTTTGTTTTAGTACGGGTTGTTTTGTTTTGAGTTTTTGAGTATATTTTCAAAATTAAGTTTTTATTTTTATTACACACGTAGATTTAGACATGAATTTATATTAAATTGACACTTCTGAGTTTGATTAATTTGATTACAAAATTGAATTGAGTGATTTATATTGGTGCTGTATGAAAAGCCATTGTGTAAAAATTTGAGAAGAAGGACAATAACATTGGAAGTGCAAGTGGAGAAAAACCACATTTTACCAACTCGTATTCTGCGCAGTCATCGCAGATAGAAAATTATTGTTTGCAACCCAATGGGAAGAGAAATGTAAAAACGCGGAGACTAATTTGGCGCAAAGCACAAGGTGTCGTAAGGTAATTAAGGGTTGCTTCATCTGCATTCCCAAAAAAGCGACAATTCTTCAATTATCTTCTCGAAAATTCCATTTATTCTCCTCGTTTTTACACTTCCTCTATAAATGCCTGCTGTCGCTGCTCACTTGTTCAAACAACGTTTCTTGCCAACTTCAACTGGCTCATCTACAACTACTTACAACTGTACAAACTATGAAAATAACTTTTCAAAAAACTGTGGCATGTCCACTTTGCTCATTAGTTTCTTCTTGTAGTTTATCATTTAGTGTGCAATAATAGTGCGCAAAAAAATTTGACAATTTTTCTTGTATTCTGTTAAAACTGGTATTTACGATTCTTGATTTCACGATTGCGTTTTATGTTCTCCTTCAACAGGGCGTTAAAGTGTGGATCTGTCCTTCTTGTGGTCGTCAAGATGATGGAAGCCCAATGATCGGTTGTGACACTTGCGACGATTGGTACCATTTCACATGTGTGGGAATTACTGCCGAACCCGACGAGAATGAGTCCTGGTTTTGTAAACGTTGTGTCAAGAAGAAACCCAAGTTTTGATCATCCATATCCATACAATTGAACGTCTACTGCAAAAAATTGCAATTGGCCTACTCTCAAAAGTTCTTGACCTGGCATATTTTTGCACTGGTTTTTCATTTAATAGTTTTTATGGACGAAAGCTGATAAGTACTGACATTGTTAATTACTATTAATTAATAATTAATTCACAATAATGCATACGTATTAGTATAATAAACTATTGATGTTACATTCATAGTTGACTTTGTTCTACAAAGTATAAATTAAACGTGATTATTGTAATAATTAGTAAATTACAAACTAAAGTGTTCATTACAAAAGCGCTCGTCGTCAGACGTTAAACAAGAAAGTGGTCTCGGTTACAGTGAAAACCAAATCAAATAAGTATAACTTGTAAAATGAATCTTGGTGCATTATTAATTGTAACATTATATAATAAATTATAATTACATCTGCGATAATTATTAAGGCCATATAACTGTTTCCCATTATAAGTGTTATCCAGTCAATAATGTTCGGCCTTGATCTGTATTGTTTTAAGGTTGCCTTACTTGAATTCATGTTATCGCGTTAATTATTGCGCTAATTTGGTATCAGCACATCGTCGTACAGCAATAAAAAGTAACTTGTTTCATTGGTTGATTGAAAAAAAGACAACAGTTCAGATTTAATCAATTAATCATCTTCATCAAACTTTCGTCCATGTACAATCAATCTCGTATATTAGGATTCTGATTCAAAAATAACTGGAATGGGAAAAACAGCGATTTTGGCATTTCGTCGACATTGAACCATTGTCATTCCATGCACACGTCCGGTTCTAATAATTGAGGATGTCCTTTGAAAGCAGTGGCAACAAAGAATCATCCGGAAAACCCTTTCTTCTCTAATGGTAATGTCCCTTCCACGGTCGAGCAGATTAAGAGATAATAATCATTTAAGTCATAATATGAAATTGACTTATGTAAGATGATGAATATATGTAATGTTCATCTTCGAGCATCAATCAGCATGATATGTTAAATG
>JABASF010002601.1:0-13885 GCA_019776145.1 Harlomillsia oculata
GTGCTTGAAAAAAGCAGAGATGATGATCTGATTTTATATGTTGAATTAATTGCAGTGAATGATAAACGACAAATGAAACTGTTCAATGTAATACGTACAAGTTAAGTGTAAGAAATGATGATGATCTGAAAAAAGCAGTTTTTTGTTAGAGTGCAATTTGCAAGTGAAATTTACATGTTTTCTGGTGGAAAAATAAAGCAAGAATACTCGGAACGCTCTCTCATCCACTGCAACGTGTTTTGACTGTGGTACTTGATCCGAAAAGATGTCATTTTGACACTGGCCACCGTGTGATGAGACGATGGCGGACTCCCACCCAAACTTGTGCAACGAGATTCACACCAACTGCAACAGAAATCATTTTCAAAAACAGAGCAGCTCTGAATTGTAACTAAGTAAGTCACACTGGCCGGAGCAAACAAGAACCATAATTACTAAAATTGTAAGTATGCACATGACATTACAGCAGAAGCTGCTCAAATTTTACAAAAAAGTACAGAACCAAGGGGAAGTACGTGAGAGAAAGTGCAAAAAGCGCATATTATGGCACCTGGAGTGAACATTGTTATTGTTGTGATTGCCGTGGTCATTCATTTTCAAATTGGGACTCAAACTGCACCTCCGTTCCTTTTTCCTTTGTTGTCTTTCTTCTCTCCAGCTTTTGGCTCTCTTCAAAGGACTCCTTCGCGGACTCGGAAGAGGACTTAGGCTCTGTGGACTCAGACTCGGGGGAGTCAAGTTGTAAGGACTCAAGCTGTTCGGCGTGGACGACATCCCTCGGTGAAAGTCCACATGGGAAGGTTGCAGGTGATACGAATTCAAAGATGAATACGAGTTCTGAGGACTTATTGTCGCCAAACCTGGAATCACAATCGCCACATTTGTGGTTGAACCACAATTGCTCGGTGGAAGTGGCGATCCCTACAAAATGGGACAGACGTAACAGAACGCAATTTAAAGATCTCATCATTACACTTCATAATTCATATCATTCATATCTAAACTGATGTATACTGTTAGAATCTAAAATAATACACGAATGCTAGTATTGATTCATCTACAATCCACTAAAGCTTCAAAACTGGAATAAAGGAAATAAAACAGGTGTTTGTTGCTTTTGAGTAAGGTACTTAAAAGAGAAAATTCAAAGAACATCAAAAAGACAAGCAGGAAACGAGCTGTTTAAGGATTTAAGGATAATGATGGGCCCAAATTGAATTGAAATGATGCTTGCGTCATTATTCCATCATTAAGATTTTTAATGACGCTTTCTCTCCAAAAGAGTCCAAATGCATGAAACAAACGCACACGCGACAAGACATATACAAAAAAGATGTTTTGTATTTTTAAAAAAGTTATATTAGTCCTTTAGAATGAGATTAGTGACAGAAAACCGCATAATTACCGGATGATTTACCTCGGGCGTCGCAGCAGTATGTGTAATAATAATGGGAGCAGCACCATTGCTGGAAATGAAAGCTGAAGATGGTCCAGGGGCTTCGAGACATTCCCGTATGGGCGGAATTGTCCTTTTCTCCTCCAAAGCTTGATTTTCCGCTTCAATCTTGGCCTTTTCCTCCGCTTCTCTTTCTCGTTGTTCTCGCTCTAATCTTTCCGCAGAGAAGCCTTCCACTAAAATGGCGACAAGCAGATTGAAAAGAACATAGTTGCCAAAGGTCATCAAGGCCACAAAGTACAAAGCAGCCCACGGACTCGTCTTCTCCATTCCGTTGAAAAGAACCACATTCCAATCCTCTTGTGTAAGAATCTATCTCAACCCAACCAAAAAATGCATTTTACTTCAAAAAATTGTGCTACATCTTTGGCTTTCTCCGGCAGGAGAAAATCGATGCGACAAAAAAGCTCTTAAGGCGAAAAAGGCATAGCATTCCAAAAATTCCAACTGAATCTTCAAATGGATTAAAATTGGTGACAAATTCTTTCTATTATAAATTATAATATTGCAGCGAGCCTAATATTTAAGATTTATTTGTAGAACAGAAAAAGTGACGATGACAATTTGCAGAATAGAAACTCTAAATCAGACATAACATATCTACTATCGTTTACTTACCAGTTCGCCTTTATTTGAGATTATTAATGATTAAACTCATAGGCATTAAACAGTACAGTAAAATATAAACCTAAGTGATCTGTCATTCGTCACTTGAGAAAGCAAAACTGAAAACTCAAACAATTTATATACAAAAGAACAACTAAATCGCATGTTTTTGAAGACTACGAACATCAATAACAGAACAAAAGACAATTATTATTAAAGAGGTTTATTAATTAATTTTGGTTTAATAGGTAAAGATAGTAGCACATTGAAACTACGAGAAGAGAAAACCTGGAAAACAGTGATGGTGGCCCAAAGGAGAGTGTTAAAATTTTTCCGATCGCAAACACATTCACGATCCTCATCATCATCATCACGTTTGAAGTCCTTGCCAGAATGGCAACAGAAATGGTTGCAAAACTTTCCTCCGAAAATCATCATTCCAAGCAAACTGTCACCAAGACCAAGAACACTTTTTTGTCATCAAGACATACAAATCCTGTAGTTTTTAGTACGAGTTTGTTGTGATTATAGCTCTTTTTATAGCTTCGTCAAAATTAAACGTTTCTTTTCTATCCAATTTTAAGAATTCAAAAGAAATTAGTAACGATTTTAGTTAGTTTTTGGACGGAAACTCAATTTTTTGTTTAATATAATGCAAAAGTGATTAAAAATGCAGGTTTGATATAGCCTTGAAGTTTGTTTCTCATTTTTATGTTGTTCGAATAACTTGAATGTACTTATGAATGAATTTATTTACAAATTTTTCTGTGTATTGTTTCTTTTGTTAGAAAGCATAGGAGAAGATATTATATTACAAATTAATAATGGATAAAATATTATGTATAAATTACTGAATAAAAGTTTCTTGGATTAGTTGCACAGTTTACCATACGCACGCAACAATGGCGATTACATGCCACACAACAATTGCTTTTTAGTATTTATTTTAAAAAAACAAATTCTCGTGCGATCTGGAACGGTTCCGCAATCAAAAGCCCAAGTTTATTTTATAAGTTTAAATTTTTAATTATCAAAATTTACATTCTTGGGTTGGATTTTAGTTTGCTTCAGCTTTAAGCTTTAAAACGAGATTTTATACACATTCATTCCACAAAATGCACACAATGTCAGTTTCAAACGACTTGATTGTTGGACAGCGTAATTTTAATTAACAGATTTAAAGCAATATAGGTATAGGAAGACACTAATCGGACTCCAGACTAGACTTTTCTGGAAATTGAATCTTTCAGGCCGGAATTTGACAGGTCAGAAGTTCACGCTCACGAACGACAAACATGCGCTTTCACTTTTCTAGCACACTACAACAACACCGAAAATTGGAATAAAGGACGGACACAACGATAATATTTTTGTACATTTTTGGCACACGATAATTTTGAACTTGTCACCCCGTGTCATTCAAAAAAGTGGGTAAAGTGCAAGAAAGAGATGCGCAATTAAACAAGGAATATTGCTTTCCAACTATTACTAATAATAAAACCGTCTTTAGGTGTTTTGGTGCAAAAGAACAAGTCAAAGTGAGTGAGTACAAAGAAAGTATAAAGAATTTTGCATATACTAATAAATTCTAAAATTCTAATGAAGACGGGCAAAAAGAAAACTTGATGCTTTTTTGGCACATTTTGTAAATTGTTGCTTTGTACTGGACGCATTCATCTAACCTGAAAGACAGTGACAAGTGCCCATAGAAGCGAGTCAAAATTTTTCCTCTCGCAGGGTCCTTTCTCTTTCATGACACAATTCTGTCTGTCTCCTTGTCCCTTTTCCTTCAAGTCCTCATCCTTACACGTCTCTCGGCAGAACTTGCACCCGAATAAATTCATTCCCAAAATACTATGGACATGGAAAAACCAATTTTCGTCATCATCATCATCAATCAATCATCACAACTTTCCATTGTACTACAAAACATCGTACTAAACAATCATCAAAATTGTAATAAACTAAGTTACTAGTAAAATCTTTCATTTTTGTGAACTAAAAGTGTCATCCATCCACGCAACGCACGCATAGTGCACGCAAAAAATGTTATATGAACCGTTTTTTTAAAATTATACTGAGCTGCTCTTGCGATAATTTTCGTTAAAATTGCATCTTTTTTAAAAATAGTAAATTATATATGGCAATTGGCAGTTGCATAATAAAATGAGTATACAAAATGCATAGCAAGTCACACTGTGTCATTATAATGTCATAAAAAGTTCGCTTTTTCACAAAATTCAAAAAAGGTTCTGAAAAGGTCAAATATCGTCGTGAGCATTTTGTGGAATGAATGTGTATAAAATCTCGTTTTAAAGCTTAAAGCTGAAGCAAACTAAAATCCAACCCAAGAATGTAAATTTTGATAATTAAAAATTTAAACTTATAAAATAAACTAGCAAGTCACACTGTGTCATTATAATGTCATAAAAAGTTCGCTTTTTCACAAAATTCAAAAAAGGTTCTGAAAAGGTCAAATATCGTCGTGAGCATGTAAAAGCTGAAAATGGAAGACAAAAACTATAGTAATCAAATAATCAAGCCTTCGACGGTTTCATGTCACTACTTAATGTTCAAGAAAATAAAGGAGGTCCCTTTTCTTGCCGGGGAAAGTTTTTGTAATCAAATTACAGACAAAGAATGGATCAAACTGAATGATACTGTATTTTTGAAGGGTAAAGTGATCATTTATAGACAACGACGATGTTTTCTGGGGTTGTTGGAGGGGGTTAGAGCATCAGGCTTTGATTTCAATTGAAAGCGTATAAATTACGAGGGACATTGATTTAAACAGCCCATAAAATGTTTGTTATCTGATCGAAAAGAATTGTGTGACGTTATTATGTAATGAGTTGAATCCTAAATGTGTTGTCTTCTAATAATAATGTGTATTTCATGATTTTTTAGGTACGGTCATTATTTTCAAATTACGTCATTAAGTCATTGTACGTTTAATTAATTGAGAAGAATGAGAAGGTGGTTCTTACCTAAAGATAAATATAAATAGAATAAGAAGAGAAAAGAAGACGGCGACATTGTCCATAGTCTTGAGCATGACGACTAATTGACGTCGGAGGTTGGGCAAGAAGCGAACCAACTTGAGGATTCTGAGAAGACGAAAAGTTCTGAGGACGGACAAAGCTCCACCTGAACTGTGCACGTCTCCTTCCCAGAAACTTTGGCAGATTTCTATGACTGATAGCATGACAATCACCCCGTCAAAGACGTCGAAACCATTGCTTAAGTATCCCACCATGCCATATGCTGTGAGTTTGAGGAGCATCTCTAGGAAGAAGACTCCACAGAAGACCAGGTTGCTCAGCTCCACCGTCGTTGTGAGCCAGTCGGGCTGCAGACACAATTATGGGCTTAATCCATCATTCACTGACCGACATAAATCATCTCCACAACCACAATGAAAACTTACAGACGCACATCAAAGTGGAAAACTTTTCTACTACTCGAATTTCTAAGCTTCAAAGGAGAAAGCGAGAGTCAACTGGACTTGACTCTTTTCCACTCCTATCTCTCCTATCATCTACGTATATACTGTGCATTATTTGGGAAAGTAGCGAACGACTATCGCTCTTCCACCCCATTCGAAATTTCGGGAGTCACAAGGAAGACTACCTTGGAACTGACACTAACGTGATCAATCGTCATGATGCACTAACCTGATCGTAATGCTCTACTCCCATAGACATCGTATTGATGAGAATTGCACATAGGATCCCTTGCTGGAACATTTTCGACTCGACTATTTTTCGGATAAAAGAGCGACATGGTCCGAGATCCTTCGTCGACCGATTCATGAGAGTCTCTATTTCCTCCCGAGAATCATGTCGACTCCGACTTCGACTTCTGCTCCGAGTCCTGCTTCTCGCGCGTTTGGAACTAGGGGATTCTGGAGCGGTCACGGTCAGGGTTGGAGCACTCACGGAAATCGGTTGGCCCCGTCGAAGTGAATTACCCAGTTCGTTCCAGTCTGGAAGTCCAACTACAGTTGCAGTGCCTAGAGCAACCTAAACACGCAACGTTGCCACAAAAATACAAAACAATAACATTTTCGCTCACTCATCCGTTAATTCCAATGTCATGTTCACTTGATCATTTTGCCTGAGCGAGAGACTCGTTCAATATCAGCATTGACAGTTTTCCCGCTAGTGTGTACCTGAGGTAAAGCACCAAGAGCTCCGCTCAGAGCTAACAGTTGAGGACACGTCAATGCGCTCGACCTTTGTACCGTCTCTCGTTCAAGGATGACTTGATCAGCCGCCGAGTTGCCACGGACAAGGCTTAAATCAATTTGATTTTCTTCTACGTCCTTCCTTGGCCAACGAAGCCGTACTTTTCTCTTCGCCTTCCGAATCCAATGTGCTATCAGTCTGTGGGAAGAAAATACGATTTTGATCCGATTACTTTTGCTTCATTAACCCACATGTTGTACGCTATACCAATCGCTATACCTATATTGCTTTCCCTAAACCTTTATCCTTGGTCTCTGCTCTTTTATTCCAAGGCATACTAACTCAAAAAATACGAAAGCTGCACCAGGAGGGAAAACCACGGGATCACATTACACTTTTTGGTACACTCATCACATCATCACATCATAGTGAAGACAAACGGAGAACTGACGAATAGTCCTGCTTACCCGTGCTCAGGGAATGAGATCCTGCGTGTTCTCGATGATGAGCTAAGGATGTGCCTTTAACGAAATCATGTAACATGTACACACAAAAAAAACTGGACGAATATACAGTCACGTACATGCAACTTTCTCCTGCATATACCCTAAATTAGCTTTCTTTTTCTGTTCCATTTTTTTCACTCCTAATACATTTTTGGGGCTAACGGACTGCGAACGAATACCAATTTTTTTCGCATTTTGAAACAATTTTGTGTTTGCCCGTTCTGTTCTTCTTTTGTTACGGTATGTGAAAAACCCCGAGTTTTTGAAAAGAGGGGAAAAAAACTTACTTAAAGATTTCAGAGTAGCAAGAAGCGTGCTCGATGGCTGTGAGAGTTGACGTTGACGTGAATCTGGCTCGCTCGATCCTCATCCGTTCCAACTCACGCTTTTTCGTCTCCGAGAACTGAGTCGCAATGACGACTAGGCACAAGTTGATCATGAAAAATGATCCAATCTGGGATGTACAAAGGAGACACACATGTGTACATAACATAGACTCGCGTAATTCACATGGGCCAAGCTTTCATCTTTAATTCCCTGTGCTTTCCGTGCACAATCTCAGCTTCCATTTCCCAAAGGGACAAAAGACACTCTGATCTCGCAGGTCGCTCCTGCACTCCTCTTTGCGAAAAGTGACTGCTTCCATGTTCAATACATCACATTTAACATTGTACTATAAAACTGTATAAAAAACTATACTTCTTATGATGTCATGTCTTGGCTGTGCGTATAGTCCAGTCAAACTAAACATATTGCACATATACCAAATTGTTATCACTAAAGAAAGAGGAATTTGTTCATTGTCTGAAAGCTTGGCAATTTGTTTTCTTTTAATATACATTTTTTTGACAAGACTAAATGAAGGGAAAAGAGACAGAATGGGAAACGTACAACAATGAGTAGAACAAAGTAGATCCAGTCCCAAAAGGAGTGTGCGTCTTGAACGTAATACATAATGTCAGTCCAGCCTTCAAGGCTAATGACGAGAAAAATTGCCACCCAAGCCAATCCAATGTTGTCAAAGGAAATGGCTCCCTGGAACGGATTCTTCTCTCCGGCTTTGCAAAGCGTGTAGAATTTATTCCAGTTGTAACAATGTGACGTATTCTGCACGTTGGGATGATGAGGCAAAGGGTCGAGCAAGCAATCAAATGTCCCATCACGAGATTTCATGTATGGAAGATCATTGCAAGTGTGCATTCCTGGCAAAGGATCAACAATCATTAATCAAACTGGACGTTACGCGATGCGTTGTTCCGTCCTTTACACAAAATATGGTAATGAACGCAAACATTTATTTTGCCAATGAGTCAAAATACAGTCTTCCTGTCTTCCGGATCTTAAAGTTCGCATGTAATAGGAACAATATCGTAGCCGAGAGAGAAAGCGAGACCGCGTGGAATCACCGTGGGTCGTGGAGGCGAAAGCGTGTATAAATTAAGTCCATAAATCGTGGGAAATATTTGTTCAGTTGCGATGTTTGTCCGCCACGTCGGCGCGACCTCCCAGACTTATTGTCACAGTCGAAAATGGAAATGGAGCTCGAAATACCGTCAATGTTTGCTCCTTTCCTTGTCATGGACAAAACCAAAATACTAGGTATATAATGTGCTATAAATTCTAAAGACGTAACCGTAAAGAGTATAATGGAAGTCGACAAGCAAAGGACAAAAGACAGCACAACGACCGAGAACGTAATCTACACAGTACGATATACGCTGAACTACGACCTGTATTTTCATTTCACAAAAGTTGGTTTACCCGTGCCCGTGCGTGTTTTTGCCCGGTTTCGAGAGGAAGCTTAAAACCTCTTCAACCTTCACAAGATTATCAATCATCTCTCCCACAGGCGGGATTAAATACGGAAAGCTTCATGCGAAGCGATATGCTTCACAATATAACAATATATTAAACACCGTGTCAGATTTTTGGTCTCGAACATTGAACGACTGCTTTTCAAAATCTGTCACACGAGATAAGGATTCGTCACCGTTGCTCGTTAAATATTAAAATTTAACCTTTTTGGCCTCAACATTCCTCAAAAAACTTAAAAATTTAACACAAAATTTCTATCTCCTTTGTGTGACATCAATTTCAAACATGACAAAGCTTTGACCAACACATTCAGATTCCCTCCTACTTTCCCGCATTCGGTTTCTTGTATTTCTGTCGGTTCCTTTTGACGCATGGTTAAAGAGACCACGATGATGATGATGACACAAGGTAACCATCATCAATCAATGGGAATGACAATGACAATTCGTCTCTCAAAAATGATAGGTTGTTTGCCGCATTTGGTCCATAACTCGAACCAGCAGTTATGTCAGAAATAATGTCAAGAAGAGGACTTATATACTAAAGAGTGAATTTGTAACTTGGCTAACGTAACATGTTTATCAACCCGCGTTTCCCGGCTTGACAGTAGCCATTTACTGCAAGATTTACGAGGTTCAATCATCCTCAGCACCACAAGCACGGCTTTATACAAAAACATCTTCTCTTTCCCTCCAAGAAAAACTGTCGAAAGGACTTCCTAATTAATCTCACTCACACAAAAGCAAATCTTCCCCCTGTCACAACTTTTAATGTGCTTGATATATAGTACTCGTACAGCACGGATGGAATACAATTAGCCATTAGAGCTCCACTTCCAGCACATATACATTTCATCATGTTGACTTTCTGGAAGATTGAGTCACATCGACTCAATTAATTTCCGTATTGAAAAAACACGGAATTGTAGGTTCCTTGCCCATATAATAAATAGGTTCCCGTTCCAATTATAGTTTAGTCAGCAAAGCAAAACTTTAACGATTTTCGAATTCCTTGAAATTTTTATAAGATGCAAAATTTTGTAGGAAAAAGAATACTTAATGTGGAGTGGAAAAGGGCGAAAGTGGGTCACAGCTCGTGCATGGAAGTGAGTTGAAGTGGACTCTGTTCTTGTCTCCTTCGTTTCTGTGTGTCAGAGCGATTATGTTGTCTCAGGAAATGTCATGCGTAAAATGAAGAGATCAACGGGACGCTTTGAGTCAAGTACAGTAAAAACCCGGGTAAGCTCGCTCAGCTTTCACAGCAGGTGCCCAGAAAACCTTTTAATTTTTTTGTGATGATGAAGAATTCGTAATTACAAAATCTGCAGGTAATTTGCTTCCATCAGAATTTTCTTTATATGAACTGTACGTTGAATGCATTTATTTTTCCTTGGGCTCATTGGGCTGTGCTCGTAGTTAAAGTTTAGGATTAATGATGATAAACAAAAAACGGGATCATTCCGAGTAGTAAAAAATACATGAAACTTGCATTCAAAGTGGACATTGTTTACATTACTCCTTTTCATAGTGAGGCATGGTTCTTGTGTACTTGTTTAAGTCGTATAAGACTTTCAACTACGTGTGAGATCGTAAAAACAAGAGTTTTCCTCATTTCCTGCACTGTTTTGAATCAATGTAAACTTTTTTAAAAGAACAAAACCAGGTTAGGAGCTCCTCACTGACTTACATGCACACACGTTGGAACCGTGAGCCAGGTGTTCTATATTCATGGCTCGTTTTTGGTACACTACGAAGATAAGCGCGGAGGAAGATGACTCAAAGTTTCAATTCGGCTTGTTCTTTTCCTTAAAATATTTATGCACATTTGGTATTTGGATGAACCTTCCTGAACGAAGGAACCAGGCTGGTCGCTTTTCCTCCTTCTCCACGTTCCACATGACCTCCAAATACAAGGAGTTATGAGAATTTCTTATTTTTCCAGTGAGGTTCTGTGCGTTTGCTACGTTTCTGGAGCCTGTGCAGGTGCACTACTGGATCTCGGAAGGAGTGCTATAAATTCGATAACTTTAACAACCGCTTAATAGAGAGGAGCTGCAGGTGCCAGAGGAATGCTGGATGAAGGAACAAGTCAAAGAAATTAATAATTAAAGTTAGGAGCGTGTAACGCAGTAACCACAGCGTGTGAAATGAAATAAGCCAGTTTGTATTCTAGGTCAGGGATTCCCATTATGCCCATATTAACATTTATGTCCCGGTCCTGGTCCTCCCGGGGTCGACCTTTGAAGGTAAAAGGAAACTGTGAGAATCCAGAATCAAGAATTACTAAGTTTTAAACTTCACAAACTGTGCTATGCGACTGTTTAGAATGAGCAGGATCGCACATGTCGACTTTTCAAGTCGAGTTCCTCTGTTGACTTTCACTTTGCTTTCAATTTGTTCTGTCTCGTGAGTCAGCGAACACACAAAGTCTTTTGAAACCAAGAATGGGAGCGACGGGAACGGATGTGGATGTGAACAGTGAACATGAACAAAAGGGCATCTGCTTTCACCATCCAAAGATCCCTATGCTCATGCTCATGTCCATATGTACGAAAATGAAGTGGGAATAAACGGACCAAGCGAGACCAAAATGGCATCCCTCAACATGTACTCTAGACTCTAGAGAGAAATTACCTACAAAAATGCTCATTTTACGCTCTCTCAACAATACTAAAACATATATTTAAGATAAACTTGTCTTTAAACAACAACAACATTGTGTGTGGAAAATTACTTGAGAGCGCATCATCATAATGCAATGTGGAGGAGGAAACAGATGGCAAACTGTGAGTAAATCAATACTACACGGGCTTTTTTATTATTCGTCTGGCAATAAATTATTGGAGAACATTCGAGATGAAAAATGAAAATGAGATTTTCATTTTTCATCAGGACGATTCTGAATAATCGAAAAAAACTGTGTACACGATCATGCTTTTTCGGATACGCGTAAGGACGCGCTATTGCTAAATCTTCCGGAAAAAACAACCTGGAATCTTTCTCGCTAATATCTTACCTTGTTTTGCCTTTTATGGATGTGACATAAAAAAGCAACCTTGCTTCGCTGTTTAGTCTCAATGGACGGAAACAAAATTCACACTCGAATAAATAAATCCGCTTTGCTATACTTCGTAACTGCAAAGTTTTGGAGTTTTTGTTTGGAAGCGCTTGTTGTGCATCCGTTCTTTTCTCCCTTGCTGAATTATTGGTAGGAAATTGCAACACGGGATTGTAATGGTAACACCGTTTCGGCATAAAAATGTACGGAAAGTGAGGACTGTGTGAGCCTTATCCATGTGTGAAGTGGAGACAACTTAGATTTTTGTCCTATCGCGAACCTTTTCACTCCTTGTGAATAATAAATGACAGCTGTTATTAAGGTCAGGAGTCAGGAACACCATTATCATTCAAGGAATGGGGATCAGTCGTGGAAAAAAGGTAACGAAATTCCCATTGACAAAATGTAGGAAATTCCTGTTTCGATGGAAAGGACAAAGTCGAGGAGTGTTGTGTTAGCTCGTTTGTGAATGCGGAGATGATATGTTTCTGAACTGACTGGCAGACGACATGAATTGATTTCATTTCATTTTTGTGTACATGAAGATAAATGACTCAAGGCTTTTATAAGCAAGGTCACGAGGCAAAAAGACACATGCATGGAAAAGGTTGAAGGGACAAGATGAAGGGGACTTACCACTGTCTTTGGGTAAGGAGCAAATGTAGTCTTTATCCGCATCTTGAGATCGATAGTATGGTGACAGCGGCCTTAAAAAAGAGAAAAAAATAAGAAAAACCCGGTTTCAGACAAAAATGAGAGATGAGTCTCCGGAAATCCGACAACATACCCAGATGTCAAGAGACTCCTGAAAAAAGATAGACGGAGGAGGAGACACAAGACTGGACTTCAAGGAAAATGATTGTGGTGTCACACGAGCCGTCATACTTTTCACTCCTCCGTGTACTTTCTCTCTCAAGAGCCTTTTGCACTCTGGACATTATATGAACATGTTAGTTCACCACACACGTCCCATCGTCACAAATTTGAGAGCAAAAAAGGGTCTACGCATCAACTGCATGTGAAGCAGTGGGCAACACGCAAACCCAAGTCACGTCATCACAACAAACCACAAAAAAACACAACAACCGAAAAAAAACTGTCAAAATGGAACGGATATGAAAGCCACCACGACCCGCGTCCGACACATAAAATATCAAATTTTGAAACGGTAGCATCATACATCATTATTTTTTTATACAGTTAGTCATTTACTTGCTAAATCAAAATTGAAAAAGTCAACAATATACTAATTGAGATGTCAATCCGAAAATGTTTTTTGTCAGAAAGGACAGGTCAAAAAGTGAGGTTAAGCCGAACGCGGGTTTCCTTTGTTAGTCATGTACAAGTCATTTAGTTAATTCGCACGCCATTGGAAAACAGTGTAAAATAATAAAAATCATGCTTCAAAATCATACAAAAAAAGCTCTTGTAACGTGTTAGATCCGGGAAAATGGATAGCACCTTACAACTTACAAGAGTCCATTCCAATCCAGTTGAGTTTGTGAGTGACAATAATTATTCAAAAACTTGTTGAAAAACTTGTTAATTTGAAAAATGAGTCATTCCTTCAAAAAACATTGAATTCGCAAGGGCAATTTTGAATAGCAAAGGTATAATGAGCAGTTAATATTGAAAAAAGTATAGCGCAAACGACACGGGGGTCAATGAGAAAAAACTCACAGGGAAAACACTCGTGTTACGATTTCATCTTTGAATCTTACTGGTTAATTAATTAAATCTGGTTAAATCACACGGGTTGGATAAGATTAATAAAAACCACACAAAAAATATAAATAAATACTAATTTTGGAGAACAAACACGACAATTTGTTCTTTTGATTTTTTGCTTACTGCAACATGGGGGCTCGCACCGTGTAGAAGCTTTTGGGTCTGTTGGGAAGAGAAACCGGAGAAAATTTTAACCCCCCGGAGAAATGGAATGGATTCGTTACCAAGTTTGTCATAGAGAGAGACAGAGACAAAGAGAGATAGAAAGAGAGAAGGCAGAAAGACAAATTGTCAAAAAGTACAGACAAAAAAATATACAACAAATTAAATAGTATCCAATCATAATAAGAATATAAACATCCATTATCTATAATGATATTACAATAATGCAATTAAATTGCAATTCTTAATAATTTTTGATTGATAATAGTTAACGAAACTACTGCATATATCCTACGCAAAACGTAAGAGAATAGACGGATGATGATGATTTGATGATTCTCAAAGGGAAAGTGGATTGACTCGGATGC
>JABASF010002602.1:0-13882 GCA_019776145.1 Harlomillsia oculata
TGAAAAATCAAAAGTATAGTCAACATTGCCGCAATGGAATCTTTGACTTGAATTGAATAAACTCATACTTGGCTATAGTCATGGCGTCTATAGTCAAAGTCATACAAAATTGAACAACCCGAGTCAAGCCGTGCAATTAAAAAATTGTGTGACTGGATGGATAGAGTCAAGTCAACCAATCAACTGTTTAACTGTTAACTCTCTTGATTCCAGTCACTCCATGGATTGATATCTTTAAAAAGATAAAGTATGGGTTTACAACACATTAATCAGTAACGAAAAGAAACTAGGTGTACATGTTCATAAGAGCGACGGCACGTGGAAAGACAATTGAGCGCTTTGTCAAACGTTGAAGACAATATATCAATTTTAAACCAAGAGGAAAGGGAACCAGGTCAAGTTTTGATGACAAGACGAAATATGAAAGAAATCCTTCGGAATATTTTTATTCTCTGTGGCTATTATCCTTTCCTGCAGCCGCAAATAAAATAAAATGGTATATTTCTCTGTGCTTTTGAACAAACTTCAAGAAGTAGAAACGTCGAACCTGCGCCGTGTATAGTAAGTTTTTCAAGTTTAGGCAATCGGGTAAGAATTTGGATTTCTACCTGTTCTGTCTGTCTTGATTCTTGATGCGAAAAATCAACGAACTGTGCTTAAGTTTCATAAATATGAAGTTTTCTAATGGAAGAAAGAATTGACGACGCAGAAGAAAGTCGGGCTGCAGGTTATAATGAAAAAGATATGTCATGATTTTGAAGGTAAAAGGGATGACCATGGCATGAACGAAAACGCACTCGTGTTTTTATGACTTTTAAAACTAAGAAATCTTTAGTAAAAGTCATCATCTGAACTTAAAGGAACGAATGAACTGAAAGAAAGATTCTTTATTTGGGTACTTTGTAGACCTGTGTGCTGCATTCAGAAAACTAGAGTTTCAAGGTTTTTGTAAGTGAGAAAACGACTTTCCTTAAAGTATTTTCTGGGTCAACGAAAGCTCGTGCATTTCTCATTATTCATTATTTCCTCCAAATCCGAAAAATGAATACGACATTCCATGATACAAATTATTATTTCAACAGACATTTTTGGACGAATTTTATTTACATTTTTATTATCTACACATCGGAACAGATTTACCTTACTGATATTTAACACTTTAATGATTAATCAATTAATCAATTAATCATACACTATACTAATTCTAAATGTAATGATAATGAAAACGATGTTATAATTTATAGTCCTAATAATTTGTAATGGTTTCCTTCCTCTTACTCCATTGAACAATAGGGATTAATTACACTGATTAATTACATTATTTTATATTTCTTTAACTTTTTTGTACAGGTTTTTATAGAATTTTATATCTTTTCATATTCACATTCACAGTTTAGCATTTATAGGTACAATTTCATCTTTTCATCCCTTTTTTATATTTTGATTTTTAATTTCACAATCACAATTATAAATTAACACTTATACTGTTTAATGAGAGTTTACAATTTACATTTTTATGTACATTTGTGATTATTACTTGCGTACACAAAGTTTTTTGAATGCTAATGTTAAGTATGGAGAGTAAACTGTGACGGTACGAGCGCTTTCTATTACTTTCTAAATTAATAACAAATAGACTTCACGTTCACATTCCAATGCAGTCAAATGTATCATTTTTGAAAACAATTGCTGACATGAGCCTCTATTTGTTCATGAAGCTGACATACCTAGTTCAGAAATAAAATGCTACCTTACCTATGGTAAAGAATCACTAATCCACAAGCATTATTAATTATTATATTGTAAGCAGTTACCGTGTTAGTTTTTGTATAAAAATCTACAAGTACGACCTCAATTTTTGTGATTTTTATTTAATGTTTACTAGGAAATGAGTATCACGATATAATTTTTTGTAATTGGGTTTGTAAACGATCGATTATTTCTGTTTTGGCTATCTCGATTGAAGTTTTTGTTCTTGAATTACGTACAGAATTCATACATTAAAAATGAAAACCCAAATATATAATACGTAAAAGCATATTATCAGCATTTTATGATTTTACATAATTAATCGATGTGCTTAACTATGTAGTTAGATTACAAATTACATCGGGCATTCGTTTTGACTAGTGATTGGGCTGTACTGAAATCTCGCGTGGTTGATAATTTTATCCACGAAAGTTTTCAGCTCAAATTCTGGGCAATTCTATAACATATAAGGTTATAAGAAATATAATTTACGAATATTCGTCATCCCTTCTCAACCTCACTCTAAAAATTGTTCGAGCTGTAATCTTCTTTTTAGTATCGGTAGTTAATGTGTTGTATACTAATAGAAAATCTAGTTTGGGAAAAGAGAGATAGCGGGACTTGGCCAATTTTTTCATCATTTCTCAAAATTGAAAGTTTTTTCTGAGAAGATTTTTATTTTGTACAAAGTGTTGCACAACGTCGTAAAACGAGAGATTTCATTAAGTTTGTCATGTGGCTAACTAAATGATATTTTGTTGGACTGTGTACGTTACAGAAAAAAAAATTGACCAAGGGATTTCGTGACATAAGTTCCAGTTATATTGACATTGTATAACCGCAGTGACTTGACGTGCCTTTCAGCCATTTATTTTAGAAACTTGGAGATTTGATTGGGTTGTTTAGAAACGCAGTGGATGTGGAACCTGAGATACTAATCCTACTGTAAGCTTTCTGGACAGAAACAACGTCGAAATGCTCTTCCTGCTCAATAGAGGAAATTGGTCTGGACAAAGCGACCTTCTCTTGTGAATAGAAACTTGGAGAGAAGAAAAGGTAGAAAAGGATAAGAAGAAAAGTGAAGGTGGACAGGAGGAAATGGAAGGGATTTGGCTTTTTGAGCAGGGACACAACAACGAGGTTGTCCGTCTTCGTAATCGGGTTAGGACTTGTGTTCACAAACCGTTTTGAAACAAAGTCACAGAGCCAAACAAGGAATGACGATGATAATGATGAGACTGATGATGTCAACCACGTACGTCCACTGATCACGTCTTCTCCTTTCAAACTCGGGATGCTTCTGTACAAAACAATGCTCAAGAGGAAGAACGGAAGGGCAATTGGGGCTGACAGGGCTGCAGCTCCTGTTGACTGCATTGCAGCTTGTTTTTCACCTGGAAAAAAAGACATTTTCAAAATCATCGTTAATTTTATAGTTATCCAGAAAGTACAGAGCAAATGTCCAGGAATGCAAAAATAACGTTCCTAAGTACGCAATACTATAGCACGTGTTCAATTCCTGTACTGCTTTACAATTTATGAGTTCTTTCTTCAGTCGATCAAGTTGAAAATTGCAGTGCACGTTGTTTACTACACAAAAACTACTACGCTCGTTCAACAATTTTGCTATAGGAAGCTATATACAAAATTACATGTTGCTGTGTGAAAAGCTGGTATTATTGTCGACGAGAACACCAAGTCCCATTGAAAGAAAAGACATTTTCCAAATTCTCTCATACGCCATCCTCACATATTTTTATTTATGATTGACGGCTAAATCGAAGGGAAACAGAGTACTTCCTTTTGAGTTTCGGTTCATGCAATCATTACTCTTCATAAAAAGGATTTTTATCGAGTGATGATGCTCTTTACGCTGCGGGCGAACGCAATTGAAAAAAGAGGTGAAAGATGTGTGCACACGCAATTCACCAATAAAAATCACCTTTTTCGATCCTTTTTATTGCCGAAATTGCAGTGTTGGTAGCACTACATTAGCACTCCAGTACTATATTTTACGTTTTGGGATTGACGTGCTGAAGGAATTGTTCGTTTTTGCGTTTGACATGTAAGAGAGAAATAATTGTACAGGTGTGTACGCATTCAATCAGCAAGCAGAGTTTTTGAATGTGTCTATAACACTCAGCCCGATGCTGCTATGTACAACCATTTGATTATTTTTAGTATGGTGATCACAAAAGAAACGATCAGTACGAGTCTACAAACAAGAGTGAAAACTTCCATATTGTCTAGAAAAAAAGAGGAAACTAGGTGGAAATGAAAAGTTTACTAGGTCGTTTTGTGTGGAGAAAGTTAGTGGGGAACCTCGGCATGATTTACGACTTGAGGGATCAACAGCTATTAGTTAGGTTTTATTGTAGCCTCGACACTTGGGTTTCATTAACTTCTTTATTTAACCGGAGGAAGAGCCTCTCTCTGCGGTGTACCTTGCTCATCAACGGATAAATTACGAGAGAAACTTGTCTGTACTCAAGCAGGGTTAATCCTTCTTCGGTTTTCACAAAGCATCCTCCGAATTTACAAGTTTCTAGGAGGATAATACAGTGTGTGGAATGAATGATGAAGTATCGTCTTCTATCTGACACTATATGCTTAACTAGCACCAAACCTCATTTTAAAACTCTTGTTTGAAATAAATCCCAATATATTTTGTGCATAGAACAAGAAACGTCCTATTTCATCCGAAACTCAAACATTCTGTGTCAAATTTCAAAAATAATTACAAATCCATAACAAAAATTAACTAGTATTATAGTTTTGATGTTTTGTATCTGATGAAAACAAAACTACCAACATTCCCCGGAACACGAAACGCCAAAAAGGTATGTAGAAAAAAGTAATGTTTGAAAGTAGTCTCTTGAAAAATTGACTGGTCGTGTTTCCTGACATTCACTCCACTTGAGTAAAGTGAATGCAGCAATTTTTCGTTCCGGAAAGTGTATCAAGTTGGACTTTCTCTTCAACTTACTTTTTGCAACGTTGGAATTGTTGTACTGCTTACTTACAAGTTACTCCATTACATTTGAATTCTGTACAACTTCATAATGTTACGAGAGCAAAAATGATATTACTAAAAAAATCCGGTCATTCACATTTGCATAGCCACTTCAACGTTTTACTGTTACCGCATAATGGTTGGTAACAGTTTTCAATCTTTTCCGGTTCACAGAAGACTTTCTATACATTCATGTACTATCCATTTCCAAAATTATCCTTATACAGAAGTTCGTAGCTTGTATTCGTTAGTATTAATGAACCTAAAATCCCTGTACGCTGTCGTACGCTGCAATGTACAGCGAAATGCTCGAAAGTCTAGATAATTAAAAGGGTTTTAAGCTTGTGAAAATTCTAATTTTGACTTTTCGGCATGATACCGATTATAAAATTGGACATGCTTTCACCAAAGTATGCTCCGAGTCCAGTGTCATTACATCGGCATCATGCGCCGGGAAGATAACAAGACGCGTTTTGTGCTCCGCTCTAATTGAATTTCCAATAAGCTCATCAGTCCAAGTCGCATTTTGCAAGCGGCTGACGCCTCATCAAAGAAGTGCAGAGGCGAAACGAAAAGAGAGAAAGTAATTGCTTCCCAGCTTAACCCCTTCCATGTGTCACCAACAGAGTGAATAATTGCAATGTATACAGACCAAAGGGAAATCCAACTCTGCACGCAAATGATTCATCCAAAGAAGAAAAGCTTTATTTAAAAAAGGGCTCAAGTCGCTTTATTATTAGTATCCGTCACAATGAAAATTTGACGAGTGCGTCCTCTAACCGGCTTGCTTAAGGCTTTTTTGTACAATTTACAGAAGAAGTTATTATATTCTACAAAAGCGGATTTTTTTAGTATAAAACGCAGAAAACCTCTATTTAGCATTATAAACTTTTAATAAAGATTATATAGTATGTTCAGCATTGTTATAGAGCTTTGGAACCATAATAAGTACAGTCTGATTAGCCTTTTTACTACTCCACTTTTACCCCTCAAATCCTCTTATGAACGAAATACGATGCAGGCAGCTCAAAAACACACAAGAGACAGTTTTCACATGCATTCACTGGCTTGTGTCAAACGCAAGACGCCTTGTGGCTGTGCCAGTGAGTTGCGGCGTAAATAGAGAAAAAAAATTTGAAAACGCGTCAACAAAAGCAAAAGGCATGTATAGTTCTGAAAAACCGACGACGCCTTTTCCGTTTTGTAGAAAGGAAACCTGTATAGAAATCGGGGAAAGGCGTATTTGCAAAAAAAGCAGACATATACGTCCTACGTGAGAGTTTCTAAAAAAGGTTTATACGTATGTGACGGGGTAGACTTGTTTGAATATTTATGGACGGATAAGAATAGACGGATTGAGTCGCCTTTGCTCTCTGCTTTTCTTTTCTTGACAGAATGTATGCATAAGACGTTCCAGTCGTCTGGTATTTTGTTCAAAGAAGAACTGCCACCGCTTGTCTGACTTGAGGGAAAAGGCCTTCTCTTTCCACCGCTTTTGCTTTCATGGTTTTTATTTTTTCCAGCCCAATGGACTTTGTCACTTTTATTTTTATGCAAATTTTTCCCTTTTCTCCACCTAGTTAAGGAAGAATTGTGGCCGGATTGAAAGGACTGCTTTTGTAATAGCCAATGGAACCTACTTAAGCTTTTTTCAAAAGTCTGAAAATAGTGATTTGCTGACAAAAAAAATCATTACAAATGAGATTTTTCTTTCTCTGTATGTGAAAAATGGGGTAGAAAAACCAATTCGGGTTTCACGCCTACAACAAAACGTGGGCAGTGAAAAGTCAAAAAAGCCTTTTTATGGCACCATGCTAGTAAATTCGTTAGCGTTTTTAGACATATTTGAATAAGCTTTGAAAATTCGGTGAAGCATAATCATCAAAATCACGAAAATACAGAGTGAACAAAGATTTGTAGTATTTTGAAGCGTAGTGCACACGAATATTGTAATCCACGTAAAGGTTTGCATTCTGGAATATTATTTTGAAGTAGCCCAGAATGCATGGAAATTAATTCATGACACACAATTTTGTTCCACTACAGCACGCAGCATAGATTTTGGGAATGAAAATGAAAAGTGAGTGAAGGACAAAAAAATGAATTTGTGAATGAGAAATGAGAAGTGTTAAGATTTCTTGTGACTGATTCATGCATACTCGCATACATTTTTGAATAAGAAGGAGTACTGATGACATAAATTCAGATTTTTGAAATCATATGAACGGGAAAAAATGACAAAGAGATGCTTCAAGGTACAGCAAGCCAGTACAGCGAGATACTAACATTTTTCGAAAAAAAAGGAAAGGCAGAATACCGTTTTCAACATGCATCGAAAGAGGCGAATACACTTGAGTATTTGTGATTTGGATCATGACTGGCAGACGGCGAGCAGACCAAAGCAGACAAGGCTGTACACGCCGTACAGTCGGGGCTGTCTCGCCCGGTGAGGTTTTGTAGGTTTGACTATTATAGATTCATGAGAACTTGTTCGCGAATCACACAGCTGAATACGAAATGTGTCAAAGGAAGTCTTCTTGCTGCGATGAATTTGGCATTGGGGATTTCCCAAGGAATTCACCGCATTTGCCGTCTTTCATTTACATTCCGACTCATCGCCTTTTCTCATGCCCTCCATGAATGTGTTGTGATGGACCAGGTTCCACGAAAGGGAAAGAATATGCCCATCAACTGCCATGACTCGTCGTTTGCCCACGCTTCCGATTGCAATCTTTGCATCTTCTTCAAATGCATACCAAAAGCTTAAAAAGAAATCCCGTATCTTATCACCGTATACATGATTCGTATACATTACGAAAATAAATAAGAATGATGGAACGATGGAAGATTCAAAAAGGCACAGGAGGATCCAAAAAGATGCATATAAACATAACTCTATCAAAAATTTCTCTTCATCAGACTTTCTCATTCCACATTCTTTTACCATAGACTTCCACGGCCACGAACTATGGTCATACAAAAGCACAGTATAAAAATAAAGTACCTATACAGAATTTGCACAAAAAGGTCCCTTTTCAAGGAACCAAGAAAGGTTTAACTATACACCCAAACCATAACGCTCAGAGAAGTGATCCTTTGCCTTTTTGGCCATGTTTGCAGTGCAGAACACGTTGACGCAAACTTAAAGTTATTTGCCATTTTGCCATACATTCAAACAGTATTTCTTCAAAGTTGGTATTTCCTTTGAAATCGCCCGTGTAGGATCAAGCTGAAAGCCTCAAAATGAACAAAGTACCCAGACAAGAAGTACTTGTACTAGTTTTCTCTTCTTGTGAAGAGAACATTTCCATTCTGTTTCCAACATTTGCCAATTCGCCAACCTGACCTGAGGAATATCAAAGTGAATGTCTCTTCGCGTGTGTACCTGCTGAGGTGAAACTTTATGTCTCATTTAGCATTCTACAGCCGGTCTCGCGTCGTTGATCCGTGTTCTACGTTGGGGATCAAAATGAGACCCTGTTCATGGCTAGAATGCCAGGTTTCTTCGTCGTAAATGCCAAAATGATAAAATTTGGGGCAAGCAAGAGAGTAAGCACGCAAAATGTTCACATGTCTAAAGCCGCAACTGGGCATCCTTTATATTTACTGCCTGTAGAAGTGCAATTTTTGCAACACATATCAACATATGGCACATGTCATCTGCAACTGGACAGCAAATATATAAAACAATACAGGAAATTAAAAATACAGTATCTTTGTTCTGTAATGTAGCAAAATATGAGTTAACGTACAACAACGAAGACTTGAACAACCTGACTTTGAAGTAGCCGAGATTCTTGCTAATAGACGTAATGATCAATTATAAATGAAACATAAGAGCCATTGCTTACCTTGTTCAAGTACATGGATTTTGACATTGGCTGGATGAGCGTTCTGAGGAGAGCATGTGTACAATCCCGAATCGGTCCTCACGGCTTTCTGGATGAGAAGCCGACTCACTGTGACTCCTTTTGTTTTCTTCTCTGTTTCGAGATTGATACCGCCTCGAGCCCACTCAAAGTTTACTATCTGTTGCATCAAAATAAATAGACAAAACAATTGTATGAGACTGTATGAGACATTACGATTAATATTATATTAAACGGTCGACTAGGCCATAAACCGTAATCAAATCTAATAACACTTAATCCTTGTGCTTTCAGGAAGCATTTCACATCCTTTCTTAACATTATTGTTTCACGAATGGTGGAAAACACACTTTGACATTTATTATGATCGATCCTACCCTGTCGCTCGAGCGATCCTAACTCCTCATTACATGATGACTGCGAATTTTCCTACGAGGATCCGAGAATGCGATAAGACTGACAAATTGAGTGTTTCAGGCTGATGACAATCACATCAAAAATTTAATGAATTTTGATTTCATATTGAGAAATTAAATTTCAAAACCGTAATTTACGTGTTAACATTTATTTGATGCTTAAATATGAAGATGACGAAATCAAAATTGGCAGTAAACTGTTCAAGAAGACAATGTGTTTTGAAGATAACAGTTTACTATTTGTTGTCATGTTGCATTTTGCACGCACTCCGCGGGATTCCGAGTCTAAAAAGACACAATGGACACGGAATACCAATCATCATCTTCCTCGGTATATTTTGTCGACAAGTCAGTCAACTCCTATTCTGTTACAAAGACGTTCAGAAACAAGCCGAAACAGCCAATGTAAGCAAATGGGGAAACTGTGGCTTTCCCTTCCTCCATTGTTTCGAATACGAAAGTACACTTAACGGAAAGTGGAAGCAACAGAACTTGTCACGCTTCTACACTTTTCTTTTCTCTTTGAGATGTCACCTAGATTGACGGCGTCACATTTCCTTTCCTTAGAAAGAGAATGACATTGACTATCTCAAATTCTCGTGCTACACTTCTCAAGTCTTTCTACAACGTTGCTTCAGCACACTTCCTTGGTTCCTTTCTCAGGATTTTCACTAATAGCGTTCATGCCAATGCACACAAACAAACAAGCTGTGTTGTTGTCCTTTGTCGTCCTCTTGTCGTGAAAGGTGCGATAAATGTCTCTGGGGAACCAAACCACATGGTGAACTAGAAATAAGAAGCATCTTCTCTCTATACAAGGGAAGCAGAGAGAAAATAAAGAATAAAACACGAAAGGACCTTATTCCTTCACACATTCGTTGAGTTTTCCGACAGTTGATTTTAGTTAAGAGAGAGAAAAACAAGAATGAATTGAGAAGGAAAGTGTTTCTGCAGTTGACAGTTTCTCTAAGGGGATAGGAACAAAACGGGAAAAGGAAAAGCAACCTCAGCTATTTTCTATGTCAATTTTTGCTACTTTCACTGTTTGTTTTGAGGCTTTTCATCATCCAAACCACTAATAGTAACTCTCTTTTGGTGCTGGTGGTGGTGAAAGTAAAAAATTGGAATTTTCAAACGATCCTCTTCAAAGCATGGATATCCTTCTTTATCTGTGGATGAATTGCGCTACAACTTACTTACTATACTACTATACATTGCTCAAAGAAAACTTTTTTGGTGTTACAAGTTCAATAACAGTCGTCGGCGGTCGACGAGTGTTTTGGTAAATGAACTTTACATTCAACATTCAACCCGCTTTATTTTCACAGAAGAAAAACAGGGATCGGCGAAATGCTAAAATACTTAAAAGCTCTCCAGGGAAGGGAGCGACGCTGAGGACGCAGTTAAAACTTGGAAATCTTGAGACATCTTGAAAAGAAACAGCAACGGAAAAAGGATAAAGAAATCAAACAGGCCTTTTTTGCGATTGCGTTTCTCTTTCATTTAGTAGAAAGTGTTTGCCTTTGCGTACACTTGGCTGGTTTTTTAAATTACTTTTTTGTAGTCTTTTCTTTGTAGTTATACGCTTCTTTGTTATTGTGTTAGAAACTGTCATTTCCTTGAACCGTTTCATGTTGGACTCAGCTGGCAAAAGCTTTCCTTTAGGTCGCACGTCAAATTAATAAAATAGTTTTAAAAACACGTACAGAAAGAGATTCAAATATCAAAGTGATGTTAGGATGATTATTTAAACGAATTGATCCCATTCTGTGTGTTACGTTATGTAAAGATATTCTTTGAAGCGGGACTGTTCCGTCTTATCAGTTAAATGTTACAAAATGCTTTGCTCACTTTTTGGCAAAGAAATCTCCGTCGTACACTTAGATTTCAAAATGGTTTGGACATTCGGACGAAATGCCTAGACTTTAAATTCTTTTGAAGATTTCTTGCACATTTGCACTTGGTTTCGCAATTTCGTGCAAAAGAGTCTTTTGACAATCGCTTTCAACTTGGTTCGTTTCAAATTTTGTGTAGTCGTATAAATTTCGTATACGACTTTATAATATCGTGGAAAAGAGCAACAGAAAAGACTTTAAGGCTGTCACAAGACGGACAACAGAATATAGTGAAAAGTTGAGTGTAAAAAGCTTTGTCCGATAAGATTTAGGGTATCCAAAGCTTTTTTTCAAAAGATGAGACTCTTTAGTACATCAAACGGGCGTGCCCAGAGTGACAATTAGGACAAGCAACATTCACCAGCAACGGAGAACTGAGTCACTTTGTCCACAACAACATTGGCTCTTTTATCCTTTTGAATTCAAAGGTTTTTTTTAAGGCTTTGGCACTCTTTGGACTGAGCCGAGGTCACGTCCAGTCCGACTTGGGACGAAAAAACGAGGTCACTCTTCGAAAAAGTAAAGCTTTTTTGCAACTTGCAAGCTGCACAAACCTTCACACATGTGACTGTCATATAAAACTCAACGTTAGGTTAGTATAAGAGAAAGAACAAAGATTTTCACTCTCTTTTTCCTTTTCACTCTTTTTTAATGGAAAAGTATAGCATAAAAATCGAATTTAGACTCCTCTTTATTCCCACAATTTAATATTTTCTCCTCAAAAATTTCCTAGGACAACAAAATCTAATTTTCTACCAGTTTTTTATGGACTTAATAGGCAGTTTCTATACTAATAATGCTTTCAGTAGAGAACTTGGAAATTAAGGTTAAATTCTCAAGCGGCCTCCTCACCCTTGAGTTATGTTTCCAAAGAATGTGCTTCGGTGCATTCTCCGTGGCGTCTTCTACAATGCAAGTCAAATTGATGGTGCTTCCAGCCTTGATATAAAGTTCGGAGTTCTTCCCATTCAGTCCTTCAATGTGAGTGATGGGCTCTGAAAGAAAAATATCAAATGACAAATAAAATATGATTTTCTTCATCTCTTTAATATTTATGATTACAACCACAAAAAATTGACTAGTGCAAAAGCAATGGATTCATACTGAAGAAACCATTTGATTTTGAAATTACATTGCATGCATTTCAGATTCCAAGCTGCACGTTTTTTTCCACCGCTACTTTCTCAGATGAAAGGCAATGTGCAATGATGCAAAGAAAACGACAGAATTCTAAACAAATAAACAGAAAAGACATAACTTGAAAAGTTTTGGTGAATATTTTTGTATCGGTATTATTTCAGGGGAAGAATAAGGCCTTTAAATTCTGAATATTCCCAATAATTTTCCATAAAACAGAGTGCTATAGGAAACGACTTAACATTTATTTCGCCCACAATGTCTTCTAAAAAGGAAATACTCAAAGTACAGGAAAAATGGGGATTTTAGACGTAAACGTTCAAAAATTTCCGTTTCTAAATGTTCGCAAATAGCCATAAAAATAAGTCATCTGCCAAGTTAAGTTACACGTAAAGGGAGATTAAGAGGAACTCGTTTTATACCTTCCGACAGCAGTGTTAGAGACTTTGGTAAGGAAGAAAGAGATATTTAAAAAACACTTCCTTCCCGTTCTGCTCGTGACGCCAATAAATATTCGAGCAATCGCAATATAAAGACTTTTCCTAGCATTTGCATTTAAATAGAATGAGGAGAGAGAGAGAGAGAGAAGCACTCCGTAAAAAAAGACATGAGAGCATTGCAATGTGCAGTCAGTGTAATGCTGCGTTTTTTTTAAAGTTTCCGAGTTGGAGTGTGCAATACTTGCCACACAGCGACAGCATCAAGCACACGCAAAAAGTTGAACTTATCAAACCCCCAGACCTCATGCGGAATTCCCAACATTAATCTTGGTTTTGGTTGACACCTGAGAATCAATGGAACATCGACTGCTATTTATGCTCAAAGTCACTTGGTTCTCTTTTCCCTGAGAGCAATACAACAACGTTCCCTTACGACTATTGCGTAGACAGAAATTCATCCAGTTCTTGTATCAAAACGACATACCCACCGTTACAATTCGACTTTACCCAACTTTTTTATGTATTAAAGAAAGCACATTAAATTTTAGAGAAGAGGCGCTTGGGGAACGTTCCGATGAAATCTTATGTACGTTACACACTTTCTTTTCTTTCTCTTTTTTTTCCAGTCTACCTGTGCGAAGGGTACGAAGTAAAGTGTCTACTACGACTACACACACAATTTCCCTGACTACTTCACAGACCAAGTTGAATGTGCATATATGGCCCTTTTGAAATCCACTTTCAGTCTATCCATCCACTCTTGAAAAGTTTTTGGAAGGAAAAAGAGAAGAAGGGGAGAAGAATAAACCCGGAAAAAAATTGGAATGGAATACTCGTGTCGACTTGCGGGTCTTGAGGACATATTCCCTCCTCAGATTGTCAGTAGACTCGTCCTCTTCCCATGAGTGAGAAATGTTGGTTGACGATCACACAGTAAAGAAGACGTATGCAGGCAACAAGCAAGTAGCGTACGCACTTGTCACTTTCACATTGATACATGAAAAGACTTGTAATCCACTTGCTGACAGATTTCATTTGCCAACAACTTTAGGACATTGTACGAAAAAGAAAGTACCCGGGATGCAACGACAAGTACAACTTTGCTTTTACGGTTGGATATGCGTAACCAATTCGGAACCGCATTTTTAGTTTCAGCTTCATTCAGCTTACAGTAAACAGTAAGATGTTCAATTTGCACATTTTCAACAGCATGAAATTGCACAAATTATACACTTTCTGGTTAACACAGGTTAAAAATTTTCGTTACTTAAAATACGCTTGCCATATTTAAACTATGTTAGTGTGCAAGCGCGTTAGGGCGTTGTTAACAGTTGCGATTCGGTCCACCAGTTTCACGAGTTTC
>JABASF010002603.1:0-13875 GCA_019776145.1 Harlomillsia oculata
TCGGCTGCGGCGAGGAGGGCAGACGGCAGGTACCGCTCGCAGGCCTGCGAGACCCCGAGCACCCGCCCGCCGTCGGCCAGGCGCCGCGCCACGGTGTCGTTGCCGCGGTCGGGGCGATCCTCCCGCGAGGCGCCGGTGCGGGCGAAGACGGTCGCCCCCCAGTTCCCCAGCGTCGTGCAGGCCGACCGGACCGGCTCGACCCATTCCGCCGATGGCACCTCGATCACGAGGGCGAAAGACCTGGCGCGGGCGATGCGGCGGCGGTCGGCCGCCGGGATGGCCTCCTCCAGGGCGAAGAGGGCCAGGGTGTCGATGGACGGGGCGCGCCGCCCCGGGCGGCCGAGGACGGCCTCGCCGTCCTCGGCGTCGTCGCGGAAGTAGGTGAGATCGGCGATCATGGGCTCCCCGTCGTGCAGGTCGGCGTTCGTCTTCGGCGTTCATCTTCGGCGTTCGTGTTCGCCGTTCGTCTTCGGCGCCCGGGGCGGGGCCCGGTTCAGAGCTCGATCACCAACCCGGGGTCGAAGCCGGGATTCTCCCCCGGGTAGCCGTGCGGGTTGCAGACCACCCGGGTCGCGCCGAGGCGGTAGTCGAACGGCGTGTGGACGTGCCCGTGCACCCAGAGGTCGGGCCGCCCCGCGCGGATGAGCGCGTCGAGGTCCGAGGCGAAGGCCGGGTTGAGGGGGTGCCCCGCATAGGCGGGTGCGACCGAGCCGGCGCTGGGGGCGTGGTGCGTGATCACCACGTGCGGGCGGCACCGCCCAGGATGCGGGTCGCGCTCCAGCAAGGCGCGCTCAAGGAAGCGGCGCGAGGCGTGGTGCAGGGCCAGGGCGTCCTCGGGCCGGAACGGCTTGAAGCGCGGTTCGTACGACCGGGCGACTAGGCGGTGGTCCGTAAGCCCGATGCGCGCGGCGTCCATCGCGGCGGCGCGCCCGGGAACGCCATTGAGGGCGTAGTCGGTCCACAGGGTGCAACCCGAGAACGTGCAGCCGCCGAGCGCCACGGTGTCGTTCTCCAGCAGATCGATGCCTTGGCGCGCCGCGGCCCGGCGCCCGTGGGCGAGTTCCGCATCGATGGCGCCGCGGTAGAACTCATGGTTTCCCGGCACGAGCACGACCGGCATGGCGGGACGGATGGTGGCGGCGAGCCAGGCGACCGTGTCGGCGAGGCCCTCCCCGACATCGCCGGCCACGACGGCGACGTCCGCGTCGGGGATGGCCGCCGGCGTCCAGGGTCTCGCGTAGGTGCGCCGGTGAAGGTCCGAAAAGGTCCAGATACGCAATCCTTGCACTCCCAGGTTGGGCGGGTCGCGGGTGGGCGAAGCTCATCCGCGCGCGGGCGGCATCGGGTGTCGGCGCGGCCAGCGGGGGGCCCAGCGCGCGGCCCGGTCGACCAGTTCGCCCGGCCGCGGATGCCGACGCGCGAGGGCGGCCAGACCGTGGGCGAGCACCAGGGCCGCGGTCGCGTCGCCGCGCGCGGCGTGGACGAGCAGCCCGCTCATCGCGAGGTCGGTCGCGGCCGTGCCGGGCGGGTGGCGATGGAGGACGTCGACCGCCACGGCCACCGCCGCGGCCGGGTCCCCGCGCAGGGCCTCCGGCCAGCGCCGGTGGTGCAGGAGCAGCGCGGTCCCAGCGACCGCTCGCTCGATCTCGGCGACGGTCGCGGGCGCGATCTCGCCCGGATCGCATCGGCGCCACACGGTCAGTGGCTGACCGGTCGCGGAAGGGGCTCCGGCGATCCCGGCCCGCCTCGCGCTTCCGCCCTCGCTCACCGGCATCCGCTTTCCTCCGAATTGGACATGGCTCCGCGATCCGGCGCGCGGCCGGGCGGGGAGGGGCGGGAAGGGAAGGGGTGGAAGGCGGAGTGGCCGGGGCCGGCGGCCTAGGACAGCGCGGCGGGACCGGGCGCGGGGGATCCCAAAGTGTAGTACCGCGAGGTCGTCCGCGCCCACGTCAGCATGTCGGAGGCATAAAGATCAGACGTGGTGATCCTTCTGCCGTCCGGGATGCTCGGGTGCCCGTAGACGCGACCAGTGAGGATGCGGACCTCGCGGGTCGTGGGTCGCCACTCCTCCAGGCGCGGCACGTCGGCGAGATCGGCGGCCGTGGGCTTGGCCCCGTCCCGGATGCCCTGGAGCTCGTCGGCGAGGTCGTGGAGCCGGTCGCCGGCCTCCCGCTGGTCGGGTTGCCGCGCCGCCGCGAACTCGGCTCCGAGCGCGGCCGCGTACGCCTCCGGATCGACCGCTTCCGCGTGGGGATTTTCGGCGACGAGGCGCAAGGCGGCGAGGAGCGGCACGCCGGCCGCGAGGGTCCGCGCAGTCCGATCGCCCTCGATAACGCGGGCCGCCTCCGCGCGGCTCAGCGACGGTAGGACCGTGGGCAGCACGCGCAGGGGCCCGGCCCCGACGGCGAGCCGCGCCATCGCGGCCGTGAATGCCGCACCGGCGGGGGTGCCACCGCCGCGGCCGCAGCCCAGCAGCCATGGCGGCGCCGGACCGCCCGGAACCGCACCGGCGGGCTCGGGCCGGTCGGCGTCGGCCTCCGCCCCGACGTCGGCGAGGGTGCAGGCCGCCATGTGCTCGTCGAGAGGGGTAGGGCCGACGACCATCACGGGCACATCGATGCGGGCGCGCAGCGCGGCGTCCGCGAGGCAGGGCCCGGGCAGGTCGAGGATCACGTGACGGTCGGCCGCCGCGGCGATCTCGCCGGCGATAAGGGGATCGGCCTCGCAGACCGTCGCGGCATCGTGCTCCGCCACCGCGACCTCGTCGAGGCGGTAATGGCGTTCGGGGAGGTGCGCCTCACCGGGCAAGGTGATGCGGACGAGGGTCACCGCCTCGCCGAGCGCGGCGTAGGCATCGGCGAGGATCAGGGCGGCATGCGTGGCGTCGGTGCGCCCAGAGCATCCGAAGGTGGCGCTGATCACGAGAGCCTCCGTGAAAGGCACGGACGCGACCGCCCGGCGAAACGGTCGCCGGGCGGTCGCGTCAGACATGCGTTGTTGAGGAAGCGAATATTAGCGCAAAACCTGTGATTAATGCAACAAGTTTCGAGCACACGCAAGTAGTCTTACGCGTAGAAGGTTAATATCCACAGCGAACTGTGGATATCTTTCTCTTACGACACCACCGCATCAAGGGCGGGTGCCAGGGCGAGGCGTCTGGGCCGCTCACGACTGGGCCCAGCCATCCTCTTCGTCGCGGACGGCTTGGTGCAGGCGCAGGGCGAGGGTCACCGCCCCATCGTCGTCGTGGTCGAAGTCGCCGTCGAGCAGCAGCGGGAGCGGGGGCTCGTCCCAGGCGGCATGGGTCGCGCCGACCGGGTTCGCGGGGCCGGCGGGCGCCGCGAGGCGCCCCATGGTCCGGTCGAGGGCCTTCCGGGCGGCGGAGCGTTTGCGCGCGCGGCGGCCCGGTCCGGGCCCCGGCCTCGGGCGGGCGGCGGGCGTGTCGTTCCGGGCATGCTTGGTGCGGACGGTCATGGCAGGCTCCATCAGGCGAGGGTGGCACACGCGCAGCCCGCCGTGTGGCGGGGCGCGATGTGGGGCTTGGCGGTCCCGAGCCTGCGCAGGCTCGACGCCCGCGGCTTGCGCCGGGCGATCGGACGCGGGACCGACATCCTGCGGGCGGGTGCCCCGGCGGCATCGCTCGGGTCGCCGTCGAGGTCGGCGGCCAGCTCCAGGAGGCTCATCCGGAGCCTCAGGTCGGCGGCGGTTCCCGCCTCATCGAACAGCGCGTTGAGGCGACCCGGATCGAGGCGCGGCGCGTGCGGGTCCTCCGCGACGAGGTACAGTGCGGCGGCGAGACCGGCGGAGCGGGACATCAGGTCGACGCAGGGCTCGCCGGCGAGCAGCCGGGCGGCCTTCTCGCGCCGGAGGGCCTCCAGCGTCACCGGCAGCGCGCGCAGGCCGGCCGGACGGGCGCTGCCGCAACAGGCGAGCAACCAGGGCGGGGGGAGGTCGGGCAGGGCGTCCGCGGCCACCGCGCGCAGTGCCGCGGACGCCGCCAGCGGCCTCGGCCCGAACGAGACGACCGCGACGTCGACACGGCTCCTGATGGAGCGGTCGCCGAGGTGCGCCAGCGGCAGCGCGACCATGAGGTGGCGCCCATGGACGCGCGCGGCGTCGAGGGCGTTCGGGAGCGCCTCGACGATCCGGCCGCTGCCGGCCATGAGGCTCGGCGGGGCGTCATCGTCGGCGGCGCGGCGGTCGAGGGCGCTGCTCGCGAGGAGGGCTGCTTGGCTGGCCGACACGTCATCGGCAAAGAACGCTGCGATCACGGGAAGTCTCCGTGAGTGAGTCCGTGCTTCTTGGCACGAACGAATATTACCGCAGGTCCGACCAGTAAGACCAGCAAAATCTCTAGTCACTAGAGGTTTCCCGCGTCTGAGGTTAAGGCGGAGTTGCTTTCCGAGGCCGAGCCAGCGGCGGGTCGCGCGCGAGCCGCTCAAGCCTCGGGTCGCCTCGGCCCGATCATGCGGCATGCGCCTCATCGGCACGTCGCCGGACGCGAATGCCGCTTTCGGTCGTCCCACCGGCCCGCACGAACCGTCGGCGCAGCGGACCGAGTTGGCGTAGTCGGTAACGCGTAACGCTATGCGTAACCCGCTACGACCGTCGACACCTCGGACGGCGCCTGGAGCGTGGAACCACTCGCCCGTGTCGACGCGTATGCGCGCCGCGGAACCGGCACGGTCGTCCCCTCCTTGCCGGTGGCGTTCCGGTGCGGGCTGAGCGGTGGGCGCGACGACCATTCCTTCATCGCTCGCGGGCGCTTCGGCCTGATGGAGGCGGTACCGAAACCTGGACCGCTGGCCGACCGGCCGGCGGAGCCGACGGTCGCGGACGAGCCACCGGCAATGAGCAAGCGGCGGTTCTGGCGCCGGTTCGTGCAGGCGGTCCACGCCCTCCTGGCGAAGGAAGGTTCGCTGACGGCCGAGGAGATCCTGGAGCGGATCGATCCCGAGTGGATCGGGGCATCCGAGCGGTTTCAGCGGATCACCCCCGGACGTCTCCGGTACAAGCTGCGCGGGCGGATCGACGAGGGCAGGCCCTTCGAGGAGCTCCCGGGCGAGCGGTTCGCCGCCGTTTCCGGAGAGGAACCCTGGGACGGCGAGAGCGCGATGTCCGGGGCGGTGCGGAACGGGTGACACCCTGCGCCGTTGCCCGCTCGCTCGAACGGGAGGCGATTGCGTGACCCCTGCGGAAATCGAGGCCAAGGTCCGAGGTGCGCATGTGGAGGCACTGCGGAACCGCTTCATGCAGAGGCACCGGAGCCCGCGCATCACCGACCTGTTCCGCGACGTGAGGCTGTACGGCCGGGAGGCGGGGGTCGACTTCGCCGAGACGCATCTCGGCCGGCTCGTCGACGAGGCCGTCGGGGTGGCCGGGTGCAGGGAATGCGCGTTGGAGATGACGCTCCCCGGCTCGGGCCGCGCAGCCCTCGAAGGGATGGCGCAGGCGCTTCGGGATCTCACCGGCCTGGAGGTCGAGGTGGACGGGACGACGGTTCGGCTGAGCTGGGCTTGATCTGCCGGGGTTCGTCCTCTGACGAGCCTGATCGGATCGTGCCCTGCGCGATCAGGCTTTGCTCGGCCCGCGCACGGGTTTTTTCCGCGCCGGCCCAGGGGCGCTTCGGGTGACGGACTGCGAACCTTGCGGCTTGACGGGGGATGCGGGCTTGGTCGGGGGACCCGGTCTGGTCTTCGGGACGGCGCGCTTCGCCCGCACGGGCCGGGCCGGGGCCGCGGTCATGTCCTTGCGAACCGCCGCGACCACGCGCCGAATGCCCTGGGCGACGTTGAGGTACGCCTCGTCGGCGCTGCGCCACCGGGTCACGTCGCGCCCGTCCTCGGGCAGGAGCTTGAAACCGGCGGGCGGGGTCGACTTCCAGTCGCAGGGGCGCACGACGACGGCGACCACGCGCATGGCCCCGCGGGCGCGGCGGTTCATGGCGCGGCGGTACTCGATCTTCCAGCAATAATTGCTGGCCAGGTAGTCGGGGCTGAGCAGGCCGACGAAGACGTGGGCGTCGCGCAGCGCCCGAGCGATGCCGGTATCGAGCTTGTCGCCGGCATCCATGTCGCCGTCGAACCAGCTCCTCACGTTGTCACGCTCCAGGGGCGCGAGGTGGATGCCGAGCCTCCTCCGGGCCTCGGCGTCGCGGTGCGAGTACGAGACGAAGATCCGGACCTCGGGCTTCTCTGCCTTAGCCCGCGGGGCCGCTGCGGACTTCGGGGTCGGATGCGTCCGGGAGGCCGCTTTCGCAGGCACGCCGGGCTTTTCGGGACGCGTACGGGCGCGGGCGCGCATGGAAGCCCCCGTCAGGTTGCCGGCCAAGTTCGGGATTCATGCGCTCCGAACCGGGTTTGTTCCCTACGGGGAAGGGGATAACCCGGCTGGCGTCGGCCTTGGTCGCCGGGTGGGCGACTCGGCCGGGAACGCATAGCGCATAGCGGCATCCGCTACGTGTTACGGCTCCAGTCGGAAGGCGCGATCTCGGACGCGCTTGCCGGCCCGCTCCGCCGCCTCGGCCGTGCTCCAATTCCGGCTCCAGGACCAGGGCGCGGGCGCGCCGCGTGCTTGGCCGGAGGTTTCGTCACGGCCTCTTGCTCCTCTAGCCACTAGAGGAAGTACAGCGATGTCCGAGAGATGCGGAAGGCACCGGCGATGAGCGACGCTGTAACCCTGGACCGGACGGAGGCCCCCCCGACGCGCCTGCGCGTTTCGGGGATGGATTGCGCTTCCTGCGCCGCCAAGGTCGAGAATGCCGTGCGGCGCCTGCCCGGCATCGAGGACATTCAGATTTCTGTGGCGACAGAGACGCTGACGGTGCGTCACGGCCCGGGCATCGATGCGCGGGCCATCGCCGCGACAGTTCGTGGACTGGGCTACGGCGCCGAGGATCCCGAGGCGACCACCGCGTCGGACACGGACACGCCTGAGCTTCCCTGGTGGCGGGCACCGAAGGCGCTTCTGGCCTTCGCCTGCGGGACGGCCCTGGTGTTGGCCTACGCCATCGGCCATGCCGCGCCGGTGACGGAGCGCTGGGCTTTCCTAGTCGCCATGATGGTCGGGCTAGTGCCGGTCGCACGGCGTGCCGTCGCCGCGGCCTGGCACGGGACGCCGTTCTCCATCGAGACACTGATGTCGGTGGCGGCGATCGGCGCGACCCTGATCGGGGCGACCGAGGAGGCGGCGACGGTCGTGTTCCTGTTCCTGGTCGGCGAGGTGCTGGAGGGCGTCGCCGCCGGCCGCGCCCGGGCGAGCATCCGCGGCCTCACGGGCCTGGTGCCGGACACGGCGCTGCTGGAGCGCGGAGGGGAGACGGAGCGGGTGCCCGCAGCGAGCCTGAGGGTCGGGACGACCGTCCTGGTGCGTCCCGGCGACCGCGTCCCGGCCGACGGGACCGTCCTCGACGGCGAGAGTGCGGTGGACGAGGCGCCGGTCACCGGCGAGAGCGTGCCGCGGCGCAAGGGCCCGGGCGAGCCCGTCTTCGCCGGGACGGTCAACGGCGACGGCGCGCTCCGCGTCCAGGTGACTGCGGCGGCGCGAGACAACACCATCGCGCGGGTGGTTCGTTTGGTGGAGGAGGCGCAGGAGGCCAAGGCTCCGACCGAGCGCCTGATCGACCGGGTCTCCAAGGTCTACACCCCGGCCGTCGTGGGCGTTGCATTCCTCGTCGCCGTGCTCCCGCCCCTCGTCGCCGGGGCCGCCTGGGCCGAGTGGGTCTACAAGGGGCTGGCCATCCTGCTGATCGGCTGCCCGTGCGCCTTGGTCATCTCGACCCCGGCAGCCATCGCGGCCGGGCTCTCGGCGGGCGCCCGGCGCGGCCTGCTCATCAAGGGCGGCGCCGTCCTGGAGCGGCTAGCCGCCGTCACCATGGTCGCCTTCGACAAGACCGGTACCCTGACCGAGGGCAAGCCGGTCGTCACCGACGTCGTGGGATTCGGTCGGTCCGAACGGGACGTACTCTCGCTCGCGGGCGCCCTTGAGGGCGGCTCCTCGCACCCCCTCGCCCGGGCGGTCCTGGCGAAGGCGGCGGAGGCCGGGGCGCCAGTGCCCCCGGCCTTCGGGGCTCAGGCGCTCGGCGGCAAGGGCGTGACCGGCAAGGTCGGCGGCCTCGACCTGTTCCTCGGTTCGCCGCGCGAGGCGGCGGCGCGCGCGGCGCTCACGGCTGAGCAGGAGGCGCGGGTCTCCGCCCTGCACGGCGAGGGCAAGACCGTCGCCGCCCTGGTGGTGAACGGGGTGCTGGCCGGCCTGCTCGGCATGCGCGACGAGCCTCGGTCCGATGCGAAGGCCGGGATCGACCGGCTTGCGGCGCAGGGCATCGAAGCAATCGTGCTCACCGGCGACAACGCCCGCACCGCCGGGGCCGTGGCCGGGGCCCTCGGCATCGAGGCGCAGGCGGAGCTCCTGCCGGAGGACAAGCAGCGGATCGTGCGCGAGCTTCAGGCCCGGGGCCTGGTCGTGGCGAAGGTTGGCGACGGCATCAACGACGCCCCGGCGCTCGCGGCGGCCGACGTCGGCATCGCGATGGGCGGCGGCACCGACGTCGCCCTGGAGACGGCCGACGCCGCGGTGCTGCACGGGCGCGTCGCCGACGTGGCGCGCATGGTCGAGCTCTCCCGCCGGACACTGGCGAACATCCGGGCGAACATCGGCATCGCCCTCGGCCTGAAGGCGGTGTTCCTGGCGACGACGGTGGCCGGCCTCACCGGGCTCTGGCCCGCGATCCTCGCCGACACCGGCGCCACGGTCCTCGTGACCGCGAATGCCCTGCGGCTCCTGCGGACGCCGGCTGGATGACGCCCGCGGTCCGGCACGCGTCCGGCCCAGGAAAGTCAGAGCGCGCGGCCGATGCGGGGCCTCATGCGCTGAATGTACGTGGATAGGCGGGATGGCGAACGAGGTTTCGATGAGGCGGCGCGCGCTCTCCGGCTGTGCAGGCATCCTGCTGTCGTTCCTATCCGGCTGTGGAGGAGAGGGGCTGCCCGGTATCCAAGTCGGCTCGGGCGAGGGCGGCAGCACGTTCGGCCTGGACTCCCTGCCTTTCCAGATCCAGCGCGCCGACGGCAGCGTCCTGACCGGTCACGCATCGGTCCGCCTGCTACGGGTCAGCTTCTTCACGCGGGACGCGAAGGGCTACGTCGTGTGCAGCGGCAGCTTCACGTTGGATCTCAAGCATGCGCCGGCGCCGGTGAGCGTCGATTGCACCGGCGCGGGCATCCTGCCCGGTACAGTCACGACGGCGTGGGCCGATCATGGGGAGGGTTCGTTCACCGAACGGTCCGGAGGCACCGCGACGTTCCGTTACGGCGCGTCGCTCTCGCCGGCCACGGGCAGCTGAGGGCCACGCCGGCCCTGGGGCATCTCAGTCGTCCGCCCTCTCGGACAAGATTGCTCCCGTCCGCGGGTCGACGTGAAATCTCACCTCCATGCCGTTCTTGATCCCCTTGCCGTCCCAGAGGCCGTCATCGGGTTTGAGCTCGGTGACCGACGTATAACCCGTGTCCAAAAGCTTCTGCCGGATCTCCGTGGCCGGCATCCAGTCCGCGCCGACACGGCCGTCGGCAAGGTCCGCCGGCGGGATCTGTCCCGTCTCGCGCGGCGTCGCCCAGGACCATAGCCCAAGGCCGCCGAGTGCGGTGAGGATGAGCAACCCGCCGGCGAGCGCGGGACGTCCCGATACTCGGCGCGCCGCGAGCCGGGCCCGCACCGCGGGCTCGGTCTCACCGTCGTCGACCGGCAGCGCCAGTATGGCCTTGGCGGGTAGTGCGAACACGCCGACCGGCCGGGCGATGTTCTTCAACGCCTGCTTGCCCCGGTCCTCGAACGGGTAGCCGAGTTTGTCCCGCACCTGATCGTGAACCGTGTGCGAGATGCAGATCCCGCCCGGCTCCGCCAAGGGTTCGAGCCGGGCCGCCACGTTGACGCCGTCACCGTAAAGGTCGCCGTCCGGCTCGGCGACCACGTCGCCGACGTTGATGCCGATGCGCAGCCTGAACGCGTGATCATCGGACATGCCGGCTTCACGCGTCAGCATCGCTCGCTGGATCGCGACGGCGCAGGACACCGCCCGAACCGGGCTGGGAAATTCGGCGATCAGCCCGTCGCCGGTCGACTTCACGACGCGGCCCCGGGCCGCCTCGATGCGTGGATCGAGCAGCTCACGACGCAAGCCCCTCAACCGGCGCAGCGTTCCCGCCTCGTCGCCGCCCATAAGGCGGCTATAGCCGACAACGTCGGCAACCAGGATGGCGGCGAGCCGTCGCTCGTCGACCTCGTCCATGCGTTTCTCCCGGAACCCTCCCAGCCAGCCTGCACCGCGCCCGCCGCGGATGGAAGGTCATGTTCCGAAGGAATCAGGTGAGCAGACATCCGAGATCACGACAGGCAAGTGCGGGCTGAAGCCTCTTTGCGAAGGTTTCACGGGCTGGGTCATCGGCTCCTTATCTGGACGATGCGATGCTTGGAACTGACCGATGAAAGGCTCGTGTAGACCGCTCCCATTCGGGAGGACGGCGACGATCTCTCGCGGCGGTCTGTGAGCGGTCGCGCCACGGCCGCGACCAGTGGCGGGAGGGACTTCCGCCATCGTCAGCGGCGTGCGCCTAGCGTTTTACGAACCCGATGTCGGCGGCGACCGCCTTCAGGCGGTCCGGCTCGCGTTCCTTGCGCTCGCTGTAGCGGTCGACGAGGTAGTCGGCCCGCTCACGGGTCAGCAGCGTGAACTTCATCAGCTCCTCGCACACGTCGACCACGCGCTCATAGAGCGGCCCAGACTTCATCCGGCCGGCGTCGTCGAACTCCTTGTAGGCCATCGGCACCGAGGACTGGTTCGGGATGGTGATCATCCGCATCCAGCGACCGAGCAGGCGCAGGGCATTCACCGCGTTGAAGCTCTGCGAGCCGCCGGACACCTGCATGACGGCGAGCGTGCGCCCCTGCGTCGGTCGCACTGAGCCCTCGCTCAGCGGCAGCCAGTCGATCTGGCTCTTCATCACACCGGTGAGGTTACCGTGCCGCTCGGGGCTCACCCACACATGTCCTTCCGACCAGAGCGAGAGCGCGCGCAGCTCCTGCACCTTTGGGTGATCCGCTGTGGTGTCGTCGGGCAGCGGCAGCCCGTGCGCGTCGTAGATCCGCACCTCGCCACCCATAGCTTCGAGCAGGCGAGCCGCCTCGTAGGCGAGAAACCGGCTGAATGAGCGCTCCCGCAGCGAGCCGTACAGGATCAGGAAGCGCGGCGCGTGCGTGAATGGCTGCTCTACCTGCAGCCGCTCCCGCGTGGGCACCTCGAAATGCGGAGCGCAGACATTCGGCAGGCCACCCGTGAATGGCGGAAGGGGCTTGTCCAAGACGCGCGTTTCTCCTACGTTCAAGCGATAATCGTAAGATTGGAACAAAGATGGACGAACGGCAAGCCCTCGCCGCCTTCGTCGGCCTCGGCCAGGAACATCGCTTGCGGCTCGTCCGGTCGCTGGTGACAGCCGGGCCGGATGGGATGGCATCCGGTGCGCTGGCTGCCGCGGTCGGCGTCTCAGCCTCCTCGGTCTCCTTCCACCTCAAGGAACTTGAACACGCTGGGCTGGTCCGGTCACGCCGCGACGGACGGTCGATCATCTACAGTGCCGACTTCCCGGCCCTGTCTGGGCTGATCGCCTTCCTGATGCGCGACTGCTGCCAAGGGCGGCCGGAAGTCTGCGCGCCCGCCCTCGCCGCACTGTCCGCCTGCTGCATTCCTCTCGGAGACACTGCCCATGCCTGACCGCGTCTACAACGTCCTGTTCTTGTGTACCGGCAACTCGGCCCGCTCGATCCTGGCCGAATCCATGCTCAACAAGGACGGAAAGGGTGTCTTCCGCGCCTTCTCGGCGGGGAGCCAGCCGAAGGCCGACGTGAACCCGATGGCCGTCCAGGTCCTGCGCGAGAGCGAGTACCCGACCGAGGGCCTCCGCTCGAAGTCGTGGGACGAGTTCGCCGGCCCCGACGCGCCGGTGATGGATTTCGTCTTCACGGTCTGTGACAACGCCGCCGGCGAGGCGTGCCCGTACTGGCCCGGCCAGCCGGTCACCGCCCATTGGGGCATTGAGGATCCCGCCGCAGTCGAGGGTTCGGAGATCGAGCGGAAGACGGCCTTCATCACCGCGCAGCGCTTCCTCAAAAACCGGATCTCGGCGTTCGTGGCGCTGCCCATCGGCGGCCTCGATCAGGTCGCGCTGTCTTCCAGGGTCCGGGAGATCGGGCAGCTCGCCGGTGCCACCTCGCCCCGCCCGGAGTTCGCGTGATGGACGTCGTCATCTACCACAACCCGGATTGCGGCACGTCGCGTAACACCCTGGCGCTGATCCGCAACGCTGGGGTCGAGCCGCACGTGGTCGAGTACCTGAAGACGCCCCCGAGCCGCGCCATGATACGCGACCTCGCCCGGCGGGCGGGCATCAACGTCCGTGACCTGCTGCGCGAGAAGGGCACGCCGTATGCGGAATTGGGGCTGTCCGACCTGGCGCTCTCCGACGAGCAACTGCTCGATGTCATCGGCGAGCACCCGATCCTGATGAACCGTCCGCTAGTGGTCAGCCCGAAGGGCGTGCGCCTGTGCCGCCCGTCGGAGGCGGTCCTCGACCTCCTGCCCGCTCAGCAGGGCGAGTTCGTCAAGGAGGACGGCGAGCGCGTCGTTGACGAACAAGGTCGGCGCGTGGCCACCGCCTGACATTCTCGCATCCACCGACGACGTGCCGCAGGGCGATCCGGACCCCGGACCGTCCACGCTGCCGTGCGGCCCGATCCCGCCCCGTCCCACGCAAGAACAGGCCGCGATGCTCGCGCTCATCATCTTCGCCGTCACCCTGGTGTTCGTCATCTGGCAGCCGAAGGGTTTCGGGATCGGCTGGAGCGCACTGATCGGCGCGGCGGTCGCGCTCGCGACCGGCGTCATCCACCCCGGCGACATTCCGACCGTCTGGCACATCGTCTGGGACGCCACCTTCACGTTCGTGGCGCTGATCATCATCTCGCTGCTGCTCGATGAGGCCGGGTTCTTCCACTGGGCGGCCCTGCACATCGCCCGATGGGGCGGCGGTCGCGGTCGGCGGCTGTTCCCACTGGTGGTCCTTCTCGGGGCGGCCATCGCGGCGGTGTTCGCCAATGACGGCGCGGCCCTGCTGCTGACGCCCATCGTGCTCGCCATCTTGATCCGGCTCGACTTCAGGCCGGCCGCCGCGCTCGCCTTCATCGTCGCCTGCGGGTTCGTGGCGGATTCGACCAGCCTGCCGCTGGTGATCTCCAACCTCGTGAACATCGTCAGCGCGAACTACTTCGACGTCGGCTTCGGTCGGTATGCCGCCATAATGGTGCCGGTGGACCTGGTGTCGCTCGCCGCCACCCTGATCGTGCTCTGGGCCTACTACCGGCGGGACGTCCCCGATGCGTACCCCGTCCAAGAGCTGGAGCCGCCCCGGGAAGCCATCAAGGACCCGCTCGTGTTCCGCGCCGCCTTCCCGCTGCTTGGGCTCCTGCTCGTGGCCTACTTCGTCACCGCACCGTTCGGCGTCCCGGTGTCGGTCGTCACCTGTGCCGGCGCGGCGGTGCTCCTGCTGCTGGCCGGCCGGACCGGCGTGATCCCGATCCGGAAGGTGCTGACCGGCGCCCCCTGGCAAATCGTGCTGTTCAGCCTCGGCATGTACCTCGTGGTCTACGGCCTGCGGAATGCCGGTCTCACCGACTACCTGGCACGGGGCCTGGTCTGGCTGGCGGCCCATGGGATCTGGGTCGCCACCATCGGTACCGGCTTCGCCGCCGCCATCCTGTCCTCGGTGATGAACAACATGCCGAGCGTGCTCGTCGGGGCGCTCTCCATCCAGCAGGCCCCGGACCTGTCGC
>JABASF010002604.1:0-13868 GCA_019776145.1 Harlomillsia oculata
GTTAAAAAGTAAGGTAACCAATGGCAACCACATACTGCCCTGTACTTTTTTACACAATTTTTTAACACAGGGCAGTATTGACGGATAACTACATATGTAAGTGTGGTTGTCTTGTTACTCTGTGCACGGCGGCTCAGCTCCCGTGCGACATTTTCGACCGAAAAACCTAATATTACTGTAATAATAACATTGAACCAATTAAATAAGTGATTATTGTTTTAGTTCAAATCTTCGGATTCAAATTAAAAATTGTAAACTTACTCTCCATTTTACTCCAATTTGCCAAAAACCAAACAACACAAAGAAGACGGTCAGCGGTCACGTCACGTTGTCCAATCCAGCAGGCTTCACCACGATTACTAAACTGAACAAAAAAGAATAGAGGAAACGTTTAATATACGCAATAAGACAACTTCATAAAAATCCAATTTACATGATCGGATCACAAACGCAATGCTTCGGCTTGCAGTTGCACACATTCGTGTCGTGCTTTCCTCCTTTTATTACACAAACACTGATGTTTATCAACCAGACATTTTACAATTTAAATGAATGGATGTTAAGTTTACCTTCAACTCCGACCGTAAATCCGAGTCACTAATACTTACAATAAAAATTTGAAATGTAGATTTCTTCTTTTGCTTTGTAGACCTTGAAATTCGCAAATTATTCGGATTTTCACTTTTATGCAATTAAAATGCGAAAATGAAACAAATGCTGAGAGCTCTTAAAATTCCACTGATGTTTGATGTGACGATGAATGACGTGAAGGAATACAAAAGAAATACGGCTAAAGCGCCTTTTACTATGTTTCACACGCGGTTTTATATTCGCTCTCCTTTTAGCTAAATCTGGCTGAATCTACAAAGGGAAGAATGAAAAGGGAGCAGTGCGGCCTGGTGAGCAGTCGGATTAACCACTAGAGAAACCAACGGAGGAAGGACAAAAGGCAGAGCATGCCGAAACTTCGTCCATTCACTTACCATTGTGTCGTTCATCCTCACATCGGCTCAAAAGTAGTACGGAGATACTTCGTCTAATTCAATATGCCTGTAAGTATTTTCTAATTTTTCAGTTAACTAAATGTGTATTTGAAAATGTGATTTTATCATTTTGGAATTCCGAGGTTTCTAATGAGGTTTTTGGTATTTGACAGCTCGCAAGAGATTTACTGCATCCTTCCCCAGAGGAGGAGAGACGTAAACATAAGTTAAAACGCCTGGTACAGCATCCAAACTCTTATTTTATGGACGTTAAGTGCCCAGGTAAGGAATTAGATTGTTCAGTAATTTTTCAAACATGATCCTGCTTGTTTTGTGATTTTTCAAAAGTATATGATTGTGAATTTTGATATGATTCTTCAGGTTGTTATAAGATCACAACCGTATTCAGCCATGCCCAATCAGTTGTAATTTGTGCCGGCTGTTCCACTGTGCTTTGTCAACCTACTGGTGGACGAGCACGATTAACGGAAGGTGAGTCGAGCATTGTTAATTATTATGCTATGATTGACTATTCATTTTGGAGCGTTTGATGATGTGTGATTGTCGAAGGATTTGGAAAACGTTTTTTTTTCATAACTAATTTCTTTGTTTTGTGTGTTGATTTGTAGGCTGCTCCTTCAGGAAAAAACAGCACTGAAGAAGAGTAACTGTTCGGGACAAATATTTTACAAATTGTTTCCTTTTCCATTAAGTGTGGGAATAATGTAATAAAAAAGTCCACTGGAATTTCGATTGTTGTTGGTATTTGATATTACGTTGTTTTTTTTTTAAATTGTAAGTTAAGGATTGTATTATCATTATCATTAAACTTAACTGTTTGCCGTGATTTGTGACTTTCGACCTAATTTAGGTACCATTAGACGGTACGAAGTGGTGTAGTATAAACAGTAAACAGGCGGCATTGTGTGTCACAAAATTTTCATCAAATGTTCATTATAATATCATGTAATGACTAGGGATTTTAGGCTACATTACTATATGAATTCATTCTGTAGACAAAACGACTATACATCATTAATTTCATATTGGAAGTGCCGTGTCACTGACAGATCGATCTTGTAATGGATTAGATTAGGGAGCATAAAGCATAATCATCAGAGCAAATTATCCTCACGTGGAAGGAAGGACGAACGGAAATTAATTCTCGATAGCAATCAACTTAATTTGTCTCCACTTAGTGCTACGTAATTTGGCAATGGCAATTGGCATTTTAAGAATCCGCTAACATCGTAGGCGTTAATATTTACCTGGGTTGGTTCATGAAATTCTAGTGTAATCGTTTTCTTGAGTGAAGATGATGACGCAGCATTCAAAACGTTTCATCTCGTTCTTATACGTTTTCCCTTTTCATCTGTCTATTGTTCGCTTTCGGAACGTTTGAGAAACCGTACAAGCGATTCATTCCTGTGGCGGATCGGTAAACAGGTAAACAAATGATAGTTCGTCATGTTGCGTTTTGAGCTCTCGTCAGTCGTCGTCAGTCGTCACAAAAGCAAATTCGCAATTCAGCTTTCCTTTGATGCGCACCATTCTTATTGTATTACATTTTACTTTATAGTCATAGTCATAATAATATTACATTGTATACAGTGCAGTGGGTGTATGATAGAACAAATACGCTGCTAACTGCTACACAATGACAAATTCCTACCAACCTGTTACTTTTCATGCAACTTTCATGATGTGACATTGGGATCGTCAAACGAGAAATCAACATGAAACGTACAAAGCGAAAGCAAAGCGTTCTATCTTCTATATTCTCTACTGTGTTATACATTGTCTCATAGTTAAATCTTGATATAAGTAAGAATTTAATCTTAGAGAGACTTATAACTATAAATGACTGTAGTGTTATATAGTTCGGTGTTCGGTAGTTGTTTATCATCTTGCGTCAATGTACAGTAGCGCAAGGCAGTCTTTTATTTATTTTTAGCTTCTCAAACACCTTCAAGGGATAGCTTAGCTACTATTAGATTAACTTGCCACGTCATTGACAGTAAAAACAGTAAAAAGAGAGAGGTATTTATAGTAATTACCTGCGAAAAGGTCAAAAAAGTTAGAATGTTGTGCTATATTGAAAACCGTGTGACAATTATGTGACTATGAAATCGTCACTTTACTTTATGATTTTGTTTAGTTTCGTTTTTCTAATAACGCTGATTTCGCACACGCTGATGACATACGATTAGATTTAAGCTGATCATCATGATGAATAGCAACTGACGTCATCTTTAGATGGGAAGCTACTTGTGTTTGGAAATGAAATGTAGAACTCTCTGGGATTTCACTTTTGCGCTTTACATTGTGCATGCACAGTTACCGTGTACCGAGACCGAATCCGAAATATGAATGTACGGATTGCTTGCACAGTACCTTATGTTAAAAAAGACGAGCAAAAAATTAATTTAATGAAGTACAGTAAGCATGTGAAGAACAAACTTCCCTGTATTCTGCGTCTCAAACTTCAAATAGACGTACAAATCAAAGTAAATGCAACTCACGTTACTCACGTATTAACGACATTGGCAATGATTATTGTGTACTATTCACACTCTCAAGTCTCAACTGTACTTTTTTTGGGAAAGTAAACTTTTTTTTCGTATCCTAAAATTATAACAGGTTACATATTGTGCGGGAACAATGCATTGATTAAGTAAATGGACGAAGGTGAGATAGCGTAAGTAAAGTTTTGCTAAAAAGAACAAAAGAAACCAACTTTTTGCTTTTTTTGTCACTTCAAATATACTCCAAACTCTCGAATTCATTTTCAACTGGACCTGAGAACCTGAAGACGCCTACGAGTACTGTGTAATCAAGATTAAAATATGAGTAGGAGGGGGAAAGAAGATTGGAAAGCATTGTACGTTGTTACGTTGTGCATGCATCACGTTTACTAAAGAAAATTGCGATTTGCGATCTGTGCGTAATAGAATTCACGTTTCTCCTCCCTCGGGCACCCGACTCATTTGGGAAAAGGAAAAGACTCCAACTGTCCCTGCTCACGAAGCAGTTTCACGGGTAAACTAGATACGTGAACATCTCAAGTTACCCCCAGGAAACTGCCATCGTCGTCGACTCTTGTAACATTTCAACTTGTAACTATTGTAACCTTCGTGTTTTTGCCTTCCTATTAACTAACTTTTCACCAAACTATAATTCTATAGTATAGATCTTCACATCGCTGGAAAGTAACCTGTAACTGTAATTAAAGTAATATTAACTAATATTATTGCACTGAATTCAGCTCACCACGAACGAGAAGCTGTATATTCCTTGAACAGGTAACATGTAACATTATTAATTTAAATCAACGGTGTTTTTTAATGCAGTGGTTTTCTTGAATAGTGAATTTATTGTTTGCATGAAAAATGTTATCGAAAATAGGCTTTTAGAGAGCAAGCAGAAGTCAAGCTTTTTTCATAAAGTGCGTCTCACGATACCCCGATGGAGCAAATTACATAATGGAGATAGTGAAATAGTGAGATAGAGAGAGATTGAGAGACCCTTTTGAGACTTTTTCCAAGGACTTTTTAACTATTTTATATAAGTACAACTCAAACTAAGAACTATTTCCCAGTATTGAAATGCGTCGTTTAGAGAGCTATCTCGTATTTGTCGAAAGCATTTTTTTCGAACTATTCGACACCGATTTTACACCCCATTACACAATTTAAAACAATACATATGAGCCCTGTTTGTATTTTATATATATACTGACAGCTCTGATCAAAAATTCTATAAAAGTTGGTTATAGTGACATTTTATGAAGAAGCAATGTTGTTTTCTGAAGTTTACAATTAGGGTAGAGTTAGAAAGTTAGAATTGCTGCGACGTACAAAAACAAGGAGAAAGGACATGGTTGGCTGGTTGGTAATTTTAATTGCTACGAATGATAAACATCATCACTAAACAAGAAACAACTCCAGCAGGAACTTTCATTTCAATTTTCTTTTTGTCAAATGACTTTCTTTTATAATTGGCTACTTTAATAGTTCCTTGGGGAAAGTGAAAAAGAATGAATTAAAGACCTCAAGTGATTGCATTGCTGCCGTTGCTTCTTTGTACTAGGCACACTTGACACACAGAAACCTTCATTGTTATTGTCACCCGAACACTTAAAATGCGTCAACTTTTAAAATAGGCAAGGCATAAAAGTTCAAAGTTCAGAAAGTCAGCAACTTAGAATTGTTCCAAAAGCATAGGCTGGTTGGGGACGAACATTTTTTATTTGCATGGTTTTATTTCCTTTTTGCAGAGAAGTTGTTTGCGGTATCCCACAAATTGAATCACGCCCATAATTTGCTATCTACTCATCATCATCGCCGTAATAAAAGAAGAAAGCAGTGGTCTACAGGAAAAGCATCGTGGAAGTATCGTTTTGGAGAGAAACTTCATTTGTGATGTACAGAATGCTACGATCTAAGTCGTTTCTTCTGGTTTTATTGTTCCTTTGTAATTCGTTGTTGGGTAAGTTTTTTTTAAAATTAACGCCATTAGTCATTTAGTTTTTATACAATAACGCAAAAATAGCTGCAAATATATTTAAAAAGTTCCGTCCTGTACATGTTTCGTTTCAATCCAATGTCCAAGTCGAAGATTCATGCAATTCTTTCCTTGCACTTTTATTTTAAAAGGCGTCGTACAGTCGTACATCAAATCATTCTCTTTTTACTTTCACTGCGTGGGTTGCTTTTTGCTTTGTTTGTTTCAAAGTGTCTCATGATGAGTCATGACATGAGTCTCATCCTCATCTCATAAAGCATACAACCGTATAAAATGCGTAGACGAGCTATATATAAATTATTAATTAATATAACATAATAACATGTAACATCCTAATGTGTATAGTCCGAATACGTTTTAGAAGATAAAAGATACCGAGAAACTTCAGAGAAAGCAGAAGATAAATAGGATATTTATGCAGAAACTGGAAAGCATGAAATTGACGGACTGTGCTGTGACTATAATGCTGACTAGACTAATACAGTAATATGACATCTGTCTACACTGACACCAAATGGCTCAAATTGAAATTGGGGTCATATAATGCTGGGCTCGCTGGATACCACACATTTTATTAGAAACTCTTGCTGACCTGTAAAGTTTGCGTCTCAAACTGATTTGAAGGATCATAATCCCTTGTCACTTGTGCATTGTGGTAGTAAACGACAAGGAGAAAGCGAAAGAAAAGCGAAAGCAGAACCGACCGAATCGAAATGCTTTGGAGAAATCGTTCACCTTGATGCCTCTATAATGCGAAAAGTCTTACAGAGTACAGTTTAAAGGGATCCTTGTTCCTTGCTCAGTTTGCTCACATTTTTTACAGTTCATTAATGAACTGAATGCGCTAGTTAAAACCAACTACAAGCCCTACGAGTCATTATCTCCGCCGTGAATTGAATCTCCATTATCTGAATTAATAGACGAGTAAGTGTTGCTGTTGCGGAAGAAAATTCTGGAAAGAATGAAAAACGATGTGTCTATTTTAATTTCTCTGAAAAGGTTTGTGACACTACACACTTACTTCACTTTCACTCACTGAAAAAATAATGTTAATCTTTTAGTCCTAAAATGAACTCATTTCGACCGTAGTAGAATAATTTGTAAGCTAAACAATTAAACAATCCCGGAAAAGCTTAGACCTACGAGTCATTATCTCCGCCGTGAATTGAATCACCATTATCTGAATTAATAGACGAGCAAGTGTTGCTGCTGCGGAAGAAAATTCTGGAAAAATGAAAAACGATGTGTCTATTTTAATTTCTCTGAAAAGGTTTGTGACACTGCACACTTACTTCACTTTCACTGGCTTGTAGGAAATGGCAATGGCAATCAAATTAGTACCACGTCACGCGGTCATTTCTCTCATCGAATGGTTGTACTCTCATTAATTTTGACGTAATTCTGCGTCTGCCGTTCATGGAATAATGGAATGGTTTCCGCGTGTACAAAATAAATGATAAATCCATTGTTAAAGGTGTGTACGAAAAACTAGAACAAGATCCACTGAGCATGTGTTTGTAGTTTGATGAAGAAACGTCCTTATTATTACAAATGGATGATGGGGTTTGAGACACGGAAGCGTAAAAACTTCCGTTTCCGTTCGATAATCCAAATATACAATGTGTGTTCGTTGTGGTTCGAATTCGAAATGAAATGCATGCCGAAAGTCGATCATAATTTGTGCGTAACATTTGGCGCTGTGACCAATTTTGGATGAGTCATTTGGTGACCGAATCTGTAACACCTAACACTGTATAAGTCACCTTCATTAAGCCGATAACGGGCGTTTCGAACGCCAAAATAAATGCGGTTGATAAGTAGGAAATAAAAGACGAAGAATTTGGACTTTTTGATGACGTCATTTCTTCTTCGGGTTTCTCTTTATTGTCTTTATCCATTCCATGGGTCCATGACCATGACCCATGACATGACATGAGGTCCATGACTCCATGAGGCATTTTTGCATGTTGCATCACTTTGCCCGAAAGACATGCAAAAGTAACGTTTCGAAATCTGCAGGCGTAATTTTTTATGTCCACATTTCAAAACAATGTATAACGTCAACGTTGTAGTTGACACTTTAGTTGTTATTGGCCAGCCCCACAGGACCTTGGCTTTGCATATTATCAAATTATCACTCCCAAAAGCAGCGTTTAAGAAAAATGTTTCCAGTACATTCCAGATTACGAGAGCTTCCAAAAAGAGAGTGCAAGTGCAAATCCCAGCGAAGTTCTTGTTTTATTTCCGAGCCCAGTTTCAGTTGCATGCATTTGTGCACTTTTTTGCATCAATGTGTGGAAACGGTTTTGCTCTTCTACCCTACATAGCCTACATTTTAATTTTCACTGTTATTGTTACTGTTAGTACAATATATATTGCGATTTACGACACGAATGAAGGAATGGGAATGAGACAAATAGTACAAATACAGGATTAGTTAGGAAGTAGCAGGCGTACATGCACATTCGCTATCTGTGTTTATAGTTTTGTTGACTTTACAGACTTTACTGTTGTTGTCACGTTTTTGATACACTCGGGCCTCGCTCACATTCACAGCAACAATTAATCGTTGTTTGTCCAAGTTCTTTGGTCCTGCTTATAGTATTTGAAGCATGCAAAATGAAACTGTCCTTTTCATCTTTTGAATAGAATGGAGTTGGAAAAAGGATAACCTGAAACAGGCAGGCATGCAGAAGAGTATTATTCTTGGAGTTTGCATTTTGAATTTGCATGTAAACGAAATCGGAAGGAGTGAAAGGACATTATAAATATATAATTTGCGTGTGTGGAGGGCAGCGGACTGAATCTTCCGTTCATTCCCATGAATGGAAGAGAGCAGTGTAGCATTTAGTTTAGCGTTTCATTCCGGAGAACTGAAATGGACAATGCACTAAAAATAATCATTATTGTATTGATTAGAGCCACTTACACTCCTGACATGGAATTCGGATGAATGCAAATGGGTGCTGCATCAGGTTTTTTTGCCAATTTGTTCAAAGAGCACCTGTGAATTTGGTCGTGAGGATGAATCGATGTGAAAATGGAAAACCTTATATTATATGAAACTTGAAACATTCAAAAGTCTAGCAAACTGTTGCAATCTCCCCAAGTGCGTACACTGAAAACTATTCTTGATGATGACATGATGAGTTGATGACATTTGATGACATCCACGACAATTATGAAAAATTGCAAGAGCTGACAAAGCTTTTTCAACAAGACGTCCAGTCGGGCACTTTGGGTGGATTTCCTCTAAAATGACACTTTTCAGGGAACAATGACCTTAACTCCATGTTTGAAAAGATAACGAGCTTCTATGGTCATGTCTCATATCCCCTCATTTTCGTGGCAGTGCCTTCTTGAATTCATTTACACTGCTAAACATGAAAAATATGAAACAACGGTGAAACTAATGCCAAAGTGGGCTCCAACGAGTCTGAAATTCACAACTGCATTTGCAGATGATAGGTGACTTTTATAAAAAAAAAAGAATTGCTCACGAATTGAAAGTAAAAGCTGACAATACAATAATGACATTTCTATGACATTGAGGCAAATCTCAACTGCAAGAATGAGAACTTGCAAGTTCCAAGCGAAAGTGACGCTGCCTCAAGACAAATTCATTCTGATTGAGGCGTCTTCGACTTCGTATTTCATGGAAAATAACCTTCAGGCCGGAACCACTTCTGATTCAGCTAATGCATTCGTGTCCTGGGTACGACTCCATGTATAATTGCCAAGGGAACCAAATGCATTAAGTTGCATCAAATTGCATTATGCATCCTAGACCCTTGGTTGCAAGGAAATTAAACGTCTGCCAGTGTGACGTTAACGATTCAAATTTTTTTTTCATCCCAAATTGCATTAAGTTGCATTAAGTTGCATTTTCGACCATAACTTGCATTAAGTTGTATTTTCGACCATAACTTGCATTTTGTTGCATAATTGCGTCTTTTTTCAAAAAAATGCTGCAGAATTGTCCTTTTTTGGTAAAATACTTATAAGTAACGGCAAAAAGGCCACAACGTACTTGTATCTAGCACGCCACCAAGTAAAATATTCGTTTCTGACTTTTGTGGTAAACTCTTTGTTTGCGCAGTCTCGTCTCAACACAACTCGCCCCTTAAATATAAGTAAGGATTGCCTGCAATCGAGTGAGAAACGCTGACCAAGCCGTTGTTTCAAAAATTAAGTTTTCTTAAAAATGCCTCGTCCTAAGTGGACACCAAAAAGTAGATTAAAGGAGTTTCCTAACTGTGGTCTCGTTATTCTTGAAGGAAAATTACAATGTTCCTACTGTGAAAACTTGGTGGTATTAAATCCTATTTACAAAGTGTAGCGCATATTCTCCGAGTAGGCAAGTTGCTATGTTAATATTGTTGTTATCGTATTAAATTAACTAACATTAGATAAGACAATGTTCCATGTCACCCGTTACAATAATTGCTTTTTCTAGGGCGAGAAAGTCGACTACGTCAAGTCAAAAAAGCAAAGGGGAAGGTATTTGAAAAGATTATTCAATAAGCAAACGCCCCGTTACACAGACGCGAATTTATACGCAGCTATACGACTGTAAAACTGTAATTTAATCGGACGGTCCAGGATGAAATTCGGTTAGCTGATTGTGCGAATGCAAGCGATGAAGACGAAGCCGACGATAAAACGATGATGAAATGATAATCTTTGACTAAAATTCGGTTTTTCACGTTATGTAAGCTGTGAAACGTTATTTTTAGGCGCTTGATAGTTCAAAAAAGGTTAAATCCTTACTTATGTTCTCTTAAATGTTGAACTTATAAAGCTACACCCTTTTTAATACAAGAAAAACCATTTTGCATTTTATGTTGCATTCTTGTGATTTGAATTTGCATTAAGTTGCATTATTTGTAATTTCAATTTGCATAATTCACATTTTGATTTTGCATTATTGCGGTTCCCTTGATAATTGCTATAAAGCATCCATGTAGAAACAAGACGCTTTAATTATTAATTACAAGTCCTCGTGATGTTTATTGTTTAAGGGATCAATGGAGAAGTTTCCTGTGCAAAGAGCAGGCACTCTCAGCAGTTTTTTGATGAATAATATAATGAATATGAATCTATATGCTTGAGGAAATCTAATTCCGGACCCAACAAGTACTTCTCCATGGAACTGCTTAAAATGGACGCGCTTATATGAAGGATTTTGCACTTTCTCTCAATTATTCAGGTTTGGAAAGCATTATAATTGATTTACACTAATGACATAAAATATTGTTACATGCGCGCTTGATACTTCTGAATAGATGGATCCATTCTTTTCGATCCGTTCTTTTCGATACACCGAGTTCCAAGAAGACACATTGCAAAATGTTCACCAATTTCCAACTGGGAGTTCCAGATCCAGAAACAATGAAAATGACATTTGAATTGAACATACCGTGGGAAAATGCGTCATTATTAAGTAGCTCGCAACAACGAATGACAGTTCCACTGTTCAACTTTACAGGTTTTTCTTACATTAATTTGTCATGTGGGTTTCTGTTTGTTTTTTGTAGTGCACGCTCAGTATGCTGACGCGTGGGAAGATTGCAATTTGCAATTCCAATTCCAACAGAACTTTCCCTAACGACTGTGCGACTCACTTTGCAACCGCATTCTTGAAAAATTCACCGTGTACAAGAAACAGAAACTGTAAAATAAATATCGTTCGTCGAGGTCTTCACAGTTCAAATCAACAAGGAATCCTAGAACATCCGCTAGAACTCTTTTGAGCCGTGGAAACAAAGTGTTGGGAGTGGACGTTTATAGACGTTGATGTATTGCATCATTGCCACCTTCTTATTGGTTGATTAGTTGATTCCCACTGTCATTACTCTCAAGTCTCAACTCAAGACGGACACAAGTCTACTTGCGTGTGTCAATGGAATTGCAACTGGTCAGTGAGAAGAGTCACGACAAGGAAATATGGACAACCCGCCATCAAAGGAACACAAGTCCAGGAACCCGCCGACAAATCCTTCCAGCCTTAATTGTGCCTGGTTCGTCAACTTTCGGAAGTTGAATGGTAAAGACGTAAAGAGTGCAATTGGTGGTATACACAAAACGATGTAATGAATCGGGGTTTCGTGTAGACGCAACCGAATTGTGTTTCCAGACGCTATATCCACTCAATGATATGAATCGTGGGACAGAACATGACAATTGACAAGCGACTCCGGCAGGACAAGAAAAAAACTATAAAGACTTTTCATCCAAGGACGAATTAAAGGACTTGATTGACATTCTGCTTCAGGCCAAGGTTTGCAATTATGTCTTTTCTGAGAATGTAGACTATGATTTTATGATTATGCTTATGAGATGCTATAACTAATAATAACTAGTTATTACTAGATGAGGTAGAGAGGTAAGGTTTCGATTCTCACAACCCCTCACATTCCAAATTCAACATCTTTTTACACAACGGTCTTGTTCAGCTTCATCTTCATCCCGTGATTAAAATTAGTTATTAAATGGAAATTGATCAACAAATTCAAATTGGAAATCTCAAAATGCCCCCTATTTTTTTCATTCATCAAAATCATTCATGCTATTATAGGATATTATTTATTGAACAGCATAATAGATTTTGAACGGTTTACGGTTTCGAGTTTTCTTATCGTAATGTGTGTGTCGTTCTAGAATTTCATTTTCATGTGACAGTAGGAAGTATGGATAAGAATAAAGAAGAAGTAAGGCATTTATTTTAACCTGGTAATATTCACAATATATGATAATAAATATGCCATTAAAGACGACAGGATAGGAATTGCAACTTTGTAGGTGTTGATTCAACATGATGAGACGAGGAATGCGAATACGATTCCTGTGGCTATGCGAGACGGAGACAGCGGGCCAATTAACAATGTCACGTCACAGTATTCAACCAAAAAATGCCGATGATACAATGAGTTCAATTTACTATTTACTCTAGTTGATTGATGATATTGTGTAAGGAAGCAGCTCACTGCTCACGATGACAATTGACAATTGACAAACCTTTCAGCGTTCCTTCCGCGTTCCACCTCCGCCTTTCATCGTCAGTCCATTCTCAGAACACGACGGAGTTTATTTGCGTTTGGACTATTCTCAGAAGCTGAGAATAGGAATTCTGCAAGTCGAGTGAGCAAGGCAAAGACTACAGAATGAAATAGCTGCAACTTTTCATGTCGCGTCATCCTTTCGTAGATAAGAAAGGATTGTCTTGTCTTATGTTCATGAACGTTGAATAACCAGATTTATTTCCATTACTTATAATAACTATAAAATAACACTCTTTTTCAGTTTAGCCTATAGCTTCATTAGTTCGTATGCTATAACTAGTATAACTTGACAGAATGTGCTCCTCATCCTTTGTATGGTAAATCTGTATCATCTCCACTTTATACTTTAGCCGTCGTTGTCGTTGAGATGAGACGAGAAATGACAATAGTCTGGTCACGAATTGCTTATACAGAGGGTTTGAGCGCTAAGACAAGGACAAGGACATCCAAATGTGACTGGCTGATTGTGTTCAAAGGTTCAATACGTTCGATAGCAAGGATCCAACCCAACGTGATGAATTTCACACATTTAGAACAGAAGCCGGTTAGCAGTTGAGTAAGCAAGGAAAAGCCAAAATAAATCTATTGGACTCCAGGAAAATTCGTTGAATTGAAGCTCACTGGACGCTGAGAAGAGAACTCAACTCTGCTTGCTGGAAGTAGTGAATTGAACGTTGAGGTCTGAGAGTCGTCTGAGGTGAGGAACAGAAAACTAAGATTAATTCACTATTATCTTTTATTTGTGCTTTATACATTGCCATGGGTAGAATCTCGTTTCTTTGCCGGTGGCTGTGGCTTGACTACGGCTTTTCAGTTGTGTTTTGTCACGAAATCAAGTAAGGAGGTGGGTGAGTCACATTTAGCACACGTCAATCATTATTTTTGCTCCTCGCAACTAACAAGACGGCTTGTGTCACTCATGTCGTCATGTCTCATCCGATTCCGAAAACTCCGGAAAGTCCGAATCTAATGCACCTCCATGCAAACTAATGCAATATCGTCTTTACATTGTTCAAACGACGTGTGAGTATACCTTATTGTTATTATCATGTATCATCCATGAATTATCAATCACGACATGAAGAAACATTAGTTTATCATTATTCAGAATGCCTCCTAATTCCTATACCCGACTAACACGACTCATTGATTTTTCATAGCATTTGCATTAAAATTTGAGCGCGACGAAATCTCTTCCGGCTTTTGTCCGACTACTTTCAAAAGTCGTTAAAACTCTTGGTACAGACAGAATTATTTAATAGGCGCAGTTTGTTTACAGTGGGATTGAATTCATAGAACT
>JABASF010002605.1:0-13854 GCA_019776145.1 Harlomillsia oculata
TAAATCAAGTAATATTTATATATACGTACGTCGTACGTATACGGTATACGTACCTAAACGCAGATATGAACGTCTGGAACGTGTGAATGTGAGGAGATAGCTAATGAAGGATTCAGTGGTATGGCGACGCAAAAATATTTAAATTATGCTACAAAATTATTGAACAGTACACAACTTCCAAGGTTTTAAGATCGGCGATTTTGATAATATGCATACTGTAACAATCTGACATTTTGAGATTTTGACTCATTGAATACGCACCCGCAAGAATACGAAAGCGGATGTCGGTGCCATTCGTTTTTGCATTGATCAACCTGAGCAGTTGTGGGAACTGATCTTATCGAATGTCGAAGAACAATAACCTTGTATTATAAAGTCGCCCCTTATAATAACGGAAGTCATCGGCTATCGGCATGGGTATGAAAAATATTTTTTCTTTGTTTTCTAAGGAAAATGGATCTAAGAGTTTCTTATATTACATGCGATGTTTTAGAAGTGTTAAAATCGAATGGTTATATCGTGTAAGTTTGTCATACTATTGTATAAATCACCGGAACCTATGAGAAGGAGAATTGTAAAAGAAAAAAAATCACACACGCCACACTCACTCGTGCACACGACCGCACTAAACAAAGCATTGGACTTTTGCGTACGGTAAAAAAACAAAAAAGGAAACAATGTGAAATGCGATGAAATCATAAGCACCACAATAATTGCTTTCATAACTGATTACACGACTGTCATTCTCCTTGCATTTATTCATTCTGGTGACTTCAGTTCACATTTCACTTTGGTACTCAATTCCGCCTGTTTAATTTCAAACCCACAAGAAACTCAATGGAGTGTAAGATTTAGTGGGTTGTGGTGCGAGTATGACTCAACGACTTCTTCATCCATTTCGGAATTGCTCTAGGCATAACAACTGGAGTCAAACGTATAATAACAGTGGAGAACCAAACCCTTTGAACCTTTTCTTTGGATGCTGACTTGACTCTGGCAGGTCTGGCAATCTATTTAATTTCACTGTAGGAAACTCCGGGAAATGGGTTTATAGCGTTTATAACTGTGTGATTTCTCTTGTAATGACAAAGTGATCAAAATGTCTTCCAGCAGTTTGGGATGACAATTCGAGCATGAATTTGCTAACAGATTTAATACATTTTGTCGCCATGCTCGTCTATCCGATATTAATGGCATTATGCACCGTTGCCCTCCAACTACATTTGGCTGAAAAGGCATGAATACATTAGAGCTGGAGGAGAAACGGAACTGGAGGCAAATAAATCGTAATGGAATGGAAAGAGGGGGATGAATCACGATCAGATCCGGAAGAGGGTGAATCTCCAACTCCATCGCTTCTTCTGCAACGGCAGAGATGAAAGCTGTGATGAGATGTGATCTGACGATGGAGCACAAGGGTCAACTTGCCCCGTTCTAATTCAGCAAAGTCATTTTTACACCCAGCAATTTACCCTTGCGAACACAAGCATATCGAACAGTAATATCTCTTTTCCATATCTCTCTCGTTGAACAAGAAAAAGTTTTTCTTCTTTTCCCCTATCCCCTTCAACTTGCAATTGCCATTGATACTGACTGAGATTGGGAATGGGATGTTGCTGGTCAACCGAAGAAAAAGAAAGGAAAAGAGAGTCTTTTCCTTTTTGTTTTGGTTTCTTACAAACAAAGCGGAGTATCAAGGGAGAAACTTTTAGACACGAACATCGTCCAACTTATATATCCGAATGTGACATCGGTCAGTGAATCTCGACTTTAGTTTCTAGAAGTATGTATGGATACCCTGTATACGTGACGGTTGTTATTCGGTTCAGATCTCCGGTTCTCTGAAGTTTCTAAAGCATAATGTAGAGAAAACCCATGGACATGCTTTTGTCAAAGTGCCCATTGCTTCCCGAGAAGTGAAGCTATGCGGAAAGTTGTCGTACGGAGTGGGAATGGCATGACCATGCTTTGAGTGGGAGAGAGGAAGAGGCAGCCATATTTGTCAGAGCTCCGGTCCGATTTTCTATTCCGTTCCGTTCCATCCATTTCTTTTCTCCGTTTGCGACCCTGTTCGGAATGCCGGATGTGAGGAAGCAATTTTGTCCGGGCTCCTCTGGATAATGTTCTACGCCCTTTTTTTCCTGGCACGGAGTGACAGCAACTGAAAGACCATTCATTTCCATACATTGGCGTTGTGCTCCCAACTTGCTACTACGTTTCGTCATTGTCATTGCCCTTGTCATTCTCCATCAGACCAAACGTTTGTTATATTACTTTTACACAAAAATGCTTCCAAGATTTTTTTCTTTCTCAGGTACTACGGTTTCGCCGATGGCAAAAACCAAGAACTGTAACTTTCACTTTACCCGTTATAAATGCCTGGGATTTTAAATTGGAAAATCCGGCTGAACAAAAACAATAGTTTGGGAATTTGGGACATACAGAAAAGGAGAGAAACAGTAAGTGAGTAATTCGTATTAATTTGTACAAATTCGTGATGACGACGAACATGGTGTAGTAAACATGAATCTAAAATTACATTAAACAAATGGCCGTAAATTCTGCACACTGATCCAAATAATAATCAGCAAAGAAATCCTACAGTATATAGTTTAGACTGGGAATAATATATTACAAAGGAATACCACAGTGTTTTCGCATGTGATAAACATAACATTACAATTATTGCAGTGTTATGTGTTATCCAGAGAGGAATGAGAGAAACGACAAGTGCTTTAAGCACAATGAAATTTATGAATCATGTCGAAAGTGCTGAAGCAATGAAAGTGAAAGCAATAAATAAACAATTAAGATTATTAAGCATGATGACATTGGCAAGCAAGCCCGTGTAGTAACTTGGCGTCTACAACTCATACTAAATGTTAATTACGAGCTTGTGAATAGTTGCGTTGTTTTCTTCTTATGTAATTCGAGTTTTATTGCAAGTGCCGTCATGAGATAAATTGGCTGGTGAGCTGTCGAGCCGACTGGAGCTGTTGTTGGCAATAAACTCTTTATGCCATTGTTCACTCTAATCGGATTATCACTCATGAATTGAGATTTATGAATGACATGCACGAAGACTGAGGGTGTCCCTCCGTTGCACCAGCGGAGAGCACTTCTTCCGCTCGTCGAGTGGAACTTTCACTTTATTACAAACCAAAAAAGTTCCCTATCCTCATAGTCATCTCGTCTCATCGCAATGCGCTTTTTCCCGAAAAGCGGAGTCACTGGAGCGAACCACGAAGTTTTTGAAGCGTCCCATTTCATCTTATAGCCTTTTGGCTTTCATCGACTTTTGCAGTTGACTTTCAACTTTACAAGCCGGGTCCAAAAGATACAGAGATGTCTATGTCTAGAAACTTGGATAGAGAGACTAGCACCAGTAGTCGCACCGTAGAAACGCCTAAAGAAACTCAAAGCTCGAGAAATGTCGAAAGAACCTTTGGTTTGCCGCAGAGGGACACTTAGTCAGAAGCTGATTCGGCAGATTTCCTCTTTACGACGAAAGTTTTTCCGATTGTAAAGTTTAAATTTATCCTTCTCCGCAGTTTGTGAAAGCTTTGAATGGTCCTATGAAGCTATTTCACCGAGGTTTTATGACTTGTCATGTGGCACTTCAATGTTATCCGGATCTAAATCCGATCACTTTTTTCTTATACTGCATTTGTACTTTTGTACTTTGTTGAGCATAAAGAAAAAACATTACAGCGCCTGTGGGCCATGATGGACTCTCAACAAGAGAAATCTTGTTCTTCTGAAAATTTTTTGCTTCCAGTAATGCCCATACAAAAAACGTGACAGGAAAAGCTGCTTACACTGTGGATAATGTGAAGGAAATGGCTGCGGATGTTTCAAGCTGGACTGCCTTCAGTGCTTTTACACACTCGGATAATTTTTAAAATAATCTCAGAATAATAGTTTCTCCAATTTGTATAATACAACTAACGAATTGTCGACGGTAGAAGTTTGCCGACTATTCCTCTCAAAGTAAAGGCAAACTGTAGTGATTGTGGGGCTCCGCTTACTGCTTCACAATATTGTATTTACTACATGTAATGTTGTGATATTTTTATGCTAATTTTTATCAACGATAACTGGTGTAACCATCCTTAAATTCTTATCATGCCACCGCCACCGATTTGATTGTGTTAGAACCTCATTGTCATTGCCATTTTTCTTGGTATCTTTTTGCTTTGAAACTTGTAGCAGCGTCTGATTGTTCTGAATATAATAAATGATTGGCTTCTGAGTTTAAATTATCAATAAAAGACAACAACATGAAATAATAGATTTACTTTCTTATTACAAAGTATTATTGTTTAGAGAAAGTTACGTGTTTTCCTACATTTCTAAACAGTTCTCGTACATGTTTGTTATAAGGTGATCTCACCTACAGAGCCGAGGAGGAGTGGGTATTCTTATTGACAGGCTCTCAAAATGAGCCGAGCCCACATTATCCATTGGGCGGAGTTTCGGGGCAAACGAGAGGTGCGCAACCGGGAGAAAGTCGTGTGGAGGAATGAAGTACGGGCATAAAAAGCGAATCAGCAGTTTCCGACGTGATACGGTATTTCCTTCTGTCGACTTACCGGGTAGGGAAACCAACATCCCTTCAACTTTCTCCTATATTCAGTATCTGCAAATGTTCCATTTTGTCATCTAACTCGAGGCACTTTATCTTATTGATAACTGTTCCGAATTATGAGCATTCAAGGGAATAAGCTTTTTTGCTTCGAGGGGAAATAAAAAGCAATCTGAACTGTCGAGTTAAGTCGAAAGATCCATGCAAGAGCACATGCCACTCCCACAAGACCAACCCAACCTTCTCCACTTTCCCGTCGACATGTCATTGAAATAAGAAAGATTTCCAGAAATCGAAATCTTACAAACCCGAATGATGGATAATCGATCCCGATCCATAGCAAAACGAATTCTGCTTTGTTGTTAGAAGAACCGTCCGTTGACCCTTCAGACTTATTTATACGGAATAACTTTTTAGCTTCGGAAATGACGAGTTAAGCAAAAATGCCTTGACGTCAAAACATGTGTTTTATGCGCTATAAAACCTATACACCTACAATTACAGTAATTTATTGGCTCGGCATTAATGTTGACTAACAAACGAACGATAACACCTAAAATAAATTATTGAATACGACCAGAAATTGAATTCTTTATTTTCGTTGTTGACGACTTTCGTCAAACACCACAAGATGAAAGTGTTATTTGATGAGACTTTCATGAAAGGAAATGACCCATGAACCTTTTTATGGTTAATCCTTTTTTTATGGTTTAAAGATATTCTGCTCAGATGTAGACAGGATATAATAAATATGATTAATGACTGTGATGTAATGTCTTATAGATTTCTTGGTACTAAATGCAACTTATCATTTATAATATTATAATATATACATCGGGCTTCTAGCGTTCCATGACACTCGTTCATGCTTTCTTATTGTAAGTAAAATATAGTTTTTAAGACTCCAAAGATCGTAAAACAACCCGTTATTTCCAGTTAAGTTTCGATTCTAAAAGGTATGCGTGCACATTTACGAAAAATATTTGCAGTATGGCAGTAATCATTTTTTGTCGGTACAGTTGGTTGTCGGCTTTCTACAAACAGGAATGAAATGAACTTCACCTTTGAACACATCTTTAATCTTTAAGTATCACGTTTACCAATCAATCTAAAATGATTTTAAAATTTTGATAGCTTCGGGAGCTTTTTTCGTAGTAATAATTACCGTACTTGAAGGGGAACAGACACTATATAAAGGCACTTTGGCTTTCTTTTGTAAGCAAACGTAAACGCAAACTCCGCTGGAATCATTGCAGTTTTTCACTCTCTCCAGAATATTTGTATAAAATATCGTATGAAATGAAGATTACTGCTGCAGTAATAGTGACAATTTTGACATTGTCGCTGTTTACGATAATTGGTAACTTCAAATAATTAAATTACAAGCTGAATTCATAATTCTTATAGTTTCTTCAGTCTGTGCTAATTTAAATGTTTAATGTTCATTTAATTTAGATTTTGAAGGTTCCGTCGAGGCTGGACGACCTCGAGGTTATACTTGCGAAAGCAAGTACCGTTACTGCAAAGGTGTCGGAATTTGACATTAATCTTTTTATTTCGTACTTTAATTATTATATTACAATGTATATGCCTTTAGACTTTTACTTGTGTCGTTGTGTCGCAAAAAATCAATCAATAATCTTGGATTATTTCTAGAAAAAGCGACGCCCAAGAAATTGAAGAAATGTAAACTAGCACGCTCACTGTGCTGGAGAAACAAGCATATTGGTATGGGTTGACTCGGTTACTCGGTTGACGATCGGTTCGAAAGGAAATAATTGAAAATGAAAATTACGCAAGACGATTGTAGAAAGGTAAAAACTGTAAAACCCCAAAATCTAATATTCATTCATCATCATGAAAACAAGAGATTTGAAACTGGCTGAATTTAAATTGACGTAAGTTATTAGCATGTACGGTGAAAGATGCTAACCAAAATGTCATTGTGACAATACAATATTGTAATATGATGACGAGATTCCATTCGACAGATTAAATCACATTAGCATAGTGCGTTTGATGCATTACTCATCTTTTTTATCATCCGATGAGCATCTCCACAAAAAGTCTGCATAAATGATTTCATAATGGTAGTTTTTGCCTTTGCAACCCAACATCATCACCGATACTGGAATAAATTATGGAATGTGAAATAGCAGTAAAAGCAAGAGGGGAAGCTGGGATCTTGTGATGGACACCCAAGCGTACAAGATGTACTCAAATAGCGTAGACATGGACAAAACTCTTCCAAGTTCCCGGTGCACCCGGCATCCTTCCTCCCTCTGTAAACTCCGTACACTCCGTACTCCGTAGCCCGTAACTTCTCACAATCTCTCCTTCAGGAATAGGCAAACACACCAGGAGACGCATTTTGTATTATTATCTCACTTCCAACTTTGTGCTCCATCAGCCCACACAGAACAAAACTAAAGCATTCAGGCAATAGAGTGAAACTTGTGAAACCCACACATCGCATACGAATATAGAGTTAAGACTAAGACATTCAAATAGACAAAATATATACAATGCGTCCTCCAATTTTCAATCCTTATCGCGTCTTAACATCTTGTTTACTGCATTCAATTATTCTTAAACTGAATTTATAAGGCGCTCTCAGAAATGGATGAATGGATTAGGAACACATATTTTTGCATATTTCAAATTCACATTTTGCATGAATACAAAGTGGCTACCTGGCAAGTGGCAGTTCCTGTTTATAAGTGGACTGAAGAACAAAGGACAAATGCATTCAAATCTGCGATTTGGATGACCCGATGAATTATTTTTGTCAAGTTTGCATGAAATTGTAATCTTGGCTTACATGCAATCAAAAATACAAATCGACGATTTAGGGACGGAAAATCTGAGAGAGAATGACGTGCTGTGCTTCTTCATCTTCCTTGAATTTGATGTTCGTTTACGTGTCATTTCACATTAAAGTAGTGTCAGGGACATGAGCATGTGCACCTTGTCGCCTGTACAAGCTTATCAAGATTGAGATTCAATGTCGGCTGCAAACGCAATGGACTACTATCGTTAATTCTGTTATACATTTTCGGTTTGTTGGAACCACGGCAGTTGTGATCTTTTGATATTTGTATCATGGATCGTGGTATCCCTTTGAAGAACATGAACACGAGCCATATAGCCAGATTTTTTTGGGCGTGTGATTCGATGTAATTGAAAGTGAAACCAGACTATTTTGGACATTGTGGTCCGATGATAAAGTTGCATGTTGTGTTGTGTGTAGTAAAGTGTAAAAAGTCAAAGGGAGCTTCTCATGCATAGTCGATGATGAGCTTCCCCCTTGTTCCTCGTCTGTTATGGCAAGACTCGACCAAGAAAGACGACGAATCTAAAGCTATACAGCTAAAGCAAAAGCAAACGAGAAGTACAGTTGAGTAGACGAAAGTCAGAAGAGTTTTGGACGACTGCCTTGTACTTTTTTTGTTGTATTTGCCTGTGGGGTGTGTCTGCCTAGTCGCTGCACTAAGTTGAGAGGTTCTCATTCAAATTCAGTGAGAAACTACGAGTCGTCGTGGACAGAAGAGGCGACTTTACACTACGAGACACGGATTTCCCTCGTGACACGGTCACAGGTGACTTGGTGCCTTATCACATTGACCTGTACATTTCACTTGTTCCTCCTTGTCGCTTGTGCCTTGTACAATCCAACCCGGCGAGATATCTAAGGTTGTCGGTTTATCGATCATTTTCGGATCAGTTGTTTCCCCTTTTTCCCATGGACTCCATGTGAAAAGAAAGGACTTGACTTGATTTCTCTCACAAAAGTCAATAACACAATTGTTTACGTTCCTGGTTGACATTGAAGGGGCGTCAACTAACACTCCAAAAGGGACGCTGGACGTGGACCTGCCGCCGGAAAAACAAGGACATATCCGTTTTGTACGTTTTTTTAAACTTTTCATTATTGATTTTTTATTAATTTTCTTAGTTCTGATTCTGTTGAATAGGTACATTACTTTTAGGTTCAAAGTTCAACAGTTTATTTTTCGTTATCGTTCACATTTTCCTGATTGTTGTTTATTATAATAAGCCGAAATCACGGCTTATGGTTCAAGTGTGCGATTAGTTATTATTCTTATAAACTATAAACAGGATGTGTTGTGTTTGTTTTTGCAGTGTTATAATGATAATTGATAAGTTCATTTCTTGGTACATTAAACATTACACATACTCCGGTATCGATCACTAGTTACACGTAATCAGTTACACCAATGAATTCACACACTTCACTAAACAATCCAGAAAACGGTTTCAGGTATACTAATTTATTATAGTTAAAAATATTATTTTTTCAAATTAAAATTCACTGAAAGGACCGTATGATTGATACATATGATCGGAAATCGGATTAATAGAGGAGAATAACCAATAAGTCAGTATTCAATATAAAATGACACTTGTTTGTTAAGAGAGTAATCAAACGTGACAAGTTGGATGGTATTTTGTTATATTAAAAACAAAACCTTTGATATTTGTAGTATAGTTGATTCTATCAATGGCTATATTTTGGAGGTTGAAAACATTGAAAAGTCTTGAAAGAGCAATTTGAAAGAAGGGTTTTCTCTCGCAGGTTAATTTTATTTATACGTAGGCATTAGCGTTAATGTTTAGTGTGTACTCGTACGCTTAGAGTGTAATAAAAGGCATTGGCAGTGCATAAATAAGTAGAATTGGGTTCGGGAAGTGTTGTTTTCCCGTGTGGGAAAAGCCATTGACGTTGAGTAAAGTTTGGGCTTTTAAGCTGATAAAGACAGAATGAAGAAGCGGGTAGTACGGCGAGTCGGAGAGCGGGTAGATTGTATGGATGTTCCGGGTTTGGTGTGTGTTCTTTCTGTTGGCTCCATGCGTCTCTTCGTTTCATCAGTTCAAGTCACAGTTCATGGCTCCGAGTGGAAGTTTACGATGCATTTGGCAGTTTGTAAAAGAGGAAGAAGGCAAGTTTTCGGGCTAGGAGAGAGTGAAGTGTGGGTGGGAAGCTGCGCGTGAAGATCTCTTTCCGTGGACGAGGACCATGTCCTTCGTAGTGTTCTGGGATATCGATTTCTTTCTCTCCGATTCTGGGATCCCTTCTCCCGCTGCCGGAGCCCGACTCTCTCCGGCTTTAGGAGCAAACTATACAAACTTCCAACTTCCAATGCTCTCCAATGTGCCCTATCCTCACACACTGGGATCCAACCAAAGCAGTTCACAGAGTACACGGAATCCAAAAAAAGACCGAATTTCCTTTTTGCTCACTTGCTTTTACTCAAAACTCAGTCACAAACTGTTCCGTTCACTGCTTTTCTAATCATTCTTGTTTCAACTTTGATTTATGTTTTGTGAGTAGAATCATTCGACACTTTTGTGTCATCGTTGACTCACTCCTGACAGTCTGATTCCTTAAGGCTGACCACTTGAACCAATGACATTCGACGAATTCAACGGGAAAGATATCAAGTAAATCAAACGGTTTGTTTGCTTTGTTGTCATTTTTGTCGGTTTAACCATAACCAGTTCGTAGTTCGTAACTCGAAACTCTCTGGACTCATGATATAGATACTATTTCATCTGTATCAATTCACTACATTCTTTTCATTGTACGAATCAACTTGACTACATTGAAACGACAAAAATGATTGTCAGAGACAGGGACAAGTTGTAACTGAAACCAGAGTGTTGCAAAAAAGTACATACAGTATACTGACGAACCATGTTCGATAACAGCATTGATGATGGCCCTTCGTGACTCTTGCCTACGAAGTGAGCAATAAAAAGTCGTGATTCAAATGTCCAAACAGCGTGCTGCAATCCAATACAGTAAGCACATAATTCCATTCTTTATTATTATTCATTTTCATGCGTTTTATTATGAAACCCCTACATTTTCACTCTTATATAGCAATATTACCATTAACATTAAACAGTTTTGCACGTAATTGCAAACATCTTACATTAAATACATTCCTACACGGTTACACGGCTACTATCACTGGGGAATTTTATTGTGAAGTGTTACTGTGACTATTATTATGACTCATTCCTCACGTTTTAATTACTTTATTTCGATTTAATTCATTCATGAAGCGAAGAGTTAGGAATTGGCGAAGTTAAAAAAAATGCATTATTAGAATTTGTAATTTGCACCTTCATTGAGTACTTCGCAAATGACTATATGATTTTTATACACGAACAAAATGCATTCGTGTAATTTTTTGGTTAAACTTCAACACTTCTAATGCGTGGTAGAAACTGTTTGATGTCGTGTGTGACACGCGAGGCGTTTGCTTGTCGTATTTGACTTGTGATTACTTAGGTGCTTTTTGCACTGTTTGTTTTAGAATACTGAATAGTGTTTGACTAAATAGAGTCGGTTAAGGCCGTCATTTCCTTTCTCAAGCGGTCAGGTTTCTTCTGCCTTGTTTGACTGTATTGCTAATTAGCAGTGGAAAACATCGTTTGCAGAAGCATTGTGCTTTTGTGCTTGTTGTGCATTAGACTTAGACAACGCTGCATGCCCAATTTTCTTTTTGGTTAAGTAGCGCCGTCCGTCAGTTTCTGATATCGTTGCAAGTTGCAACCATAATGTAATCGAGTTATGCTTATGAGTGTGCAGGTTACTGTTGTTAGTTTAGGTGTAATGCGTTACAATAGTCACCGAAACACAAAAATCAATGACATAAGGAATAAGGACATAAGGAGTAGACGTAACGAAACCAAACTTGTTATAGAATTCATCAAGGTCTGGGCATTACAGTAAGAAAGGATGTACTTGTATAATGATAGTAAGAATCAGGACTCATAGTCAAATGAACAAGGCTATGGTATATGTTTGCAATTAGGAAGGTGACGCATGACTTTATTGGAAAGCAAAACAATTCGGTGCGCGTATGTGCAGAACAAATGCCTAGTTTTTGAGGAAAAAAGTGTTCAATACTCCAATATCTCTGGAGGATAAGAGAAAATTTGTAAACTTTTCTAGCACTGCATTCATCTCGTGTGGATTCTTCGTTAAATTAAGCAATTTATTTTGAGGCAGCAGTTCCGAACTGTTCATGTGGTAAGGACAAATCGCTCCGTAAGCTTTTTTGTCCACCTTTTTAGTGGAAGAGTGAATGGATAGGCACAGCATGCGTGCCTTTCTCCTTAAACATCCTTAAGCTGTAGTGTGTATAATGTTGAGAAGTCGAGAAGTACGAGGTACAAAGCTAAGGAGCCAAGTATTCACGTCGTTTTTTATTGTAGTGGTGTTGCCTATCGTTGTTACTTATTACGTGGTACAATGCACAATAAGGACTGCGACTGCTGAATATGAAAGAATTGACTTTAAAACTGTTGGTGAGTCTCCTTTGCTTCGTTCAATCTTTAAAGAACAGAGGAAGTCCTCACGTACGTCAAGTATTTGTAAAGTCTCGTCTATACCACGACCAAGAGATCCTATAACTGTAGCCTGCTGTTTGTAATGGCTTTTGCATTGCTGTTGTAGGTTGTATAGTATTCTTCTTCTGATATATTCATCCTTGCTAAGTGACTGAGAGTGTGTAACTTGATGCTTGGTATATGAACCTGACTCATATAGAGTTGATTGACGGATTGCATTGTGAAGCACCTGCACCTGTTCTTATTTTAGCCTGGGATTGTTGTCGGTCTGCTCTCGGTTTGATGAACCGACATTTACCGCACTTGTTGTTACGTAAAATTCAAATTAGTCTCTAGTTTAAAGGTGTTCCGGGCCATTTGGGCGGATTTGGTCCGTATTTTTTGGTGACTGGGTGGTATTCCCATGCAAAATCTTGGCGACCTCACTTCCATATGTGCCGTCACTGGGCGGAGAACACAGATTTTATTGAATCTTCTCTTCTCTATGATAAAATGGGTACAGAAAGATACTATGCACTTGTGTGCGTGTTAGATACTCGTTTGCTCTGCAATTTGTACGGACTTATATCCCTTCTTTCCACGATTTTATAGGGTTAATGTTGGATAAGATTTTTTTTGGCATCCTTTTTAGTAGGCAATCCTTTTAGTGCGTAGTGTGTCTGAGTGAGTCTGAATGCTGAAAATCATCTTCCACGGTGCTAATGCAGTCAAACATTTGCAGTAACGTCCAGGAATTTCTATGAAAAGTCAGACGTTGACGCATTGTCCATCTGCATGTGGCGTTTCGCGATGTAGGTTGCGTTCTCTCAGATAGTATAAGTAGTTGAGTAAAAGCGTGGTTTCCGATTCGTTTAACATAAGACTTTTGTTTCATTTTCCTTTTCTGCTAAAAAGCTGGTCAGTATGAAGTAGGACTGTGGGACATTATTTCTTATTTCTTCTGACACACACACACGCTGTTCTTCGTCGAAAGGCAAACTAGACAAGCATAGATAGTGCGGATGGACATGTCGGATGTGGCAGCCCGCGGAGCATAAGCAATTGCATTGGTTTCAGTCAGTTGAGTCATTTAATTTAATTTATAGATTCACGTTTGCCACTACTACATATTTATTCTGCATATCTGATCCACAAGAAAGTTAAAACTCTTAAAACAGTTTTTCGATTTATATGCCGATTCGATATGTATACATTATTTGAAATTCAATGCTGATGTGATGATGCTTACCATAACAGGAGCGTGCGCACGTTAAACAGCGTTCTATACTAGTTACGACATAGGTACTTTTATTCAAGTCCATTTTGTTGATTTCATTTGCAGGTTTTATAAAAGACATTGTTTGCTGTTTGAATTTTTTATGGTTTCTGAGATTTAATGTAAGTACATTTAAGGACATGACGCATATCAAGAATAACAGTAGGTTGTGCCTAATGTAGGTGGAGGTTGATAGTCTTTATATATTTTACTCAGGAAGGAGAGAAGACGTATTCCGGGTCTATAATTGTGTGGATTGCATGAAGTTCCCCAGACACAAGTGCATTGTTTCATACTGCACTTTATGAGAAATCTTTTCTTGGTACTTGTACTTGGCTCAGCCGAGTCAGCCGACGAGCCGACTCATCGAATGCCAAACTGTTTTGTGTGGGTTGTTTGCTATACACGTGAACATAAAAGTTGAGATGAGACTATTTTGTAGATGTTAACGTGTATGATTCAATAATTCCATGTGCCATATGCCATATGCGCTTAATTACTTGACTCATGCGTGTTCATTTGTTGTGCAAAAGAAAAGAAAACGGCAATGCAATGCAGTATTCTCTCAAATATGGGTAAGTTTGTATGGGATGATGGCACAAGGTAACCACTTGACTCTTAAATGGAACGC